>JAQFXL010001688.1:0-10895 GCA_034693445.1 Edwardzetes edwardsi
TAAAACGATCTTGGACTTTAATTCAAGAATTGATGACATATTATCTGAGAGCTGCAATTATTTTGTCACCAATCAGTTCCGATGTAATGGCGAACGAGTTTTCAATGTCGACCCCCTCTATGGTTATTATTTCCTTTGAATCCTAAAAAAATTCAAAATTAAATATTAATATAAATAATAATTAACTCGAGTTATAGTTTACATTGTGATCGGGCAGCAAATAAGTATCCCGGCAACTTTCAACCTCTTCGTCCACGTCTTCAAAGTTTGCAAATTTAAACCCTTTAATGAAAATCAATTTTCCCGTCTTTTTGGCCCATTTTTTGCGAATTATATCTTTGAATTTATTGGAAAATTTCTTTTTCTTATCCACTTTGTATTTGTGCGCCATTTTCACCCTTTTTGCCGATAATTTAGAGATCTCTTCTAAATCGGTGGATATAAGTCCTCTTCCGGCAAATTCTTTCATTTCGGTCACAACTCTGCGCAGTTTTGAGTCGAAATCAGTTTCAACTTTGCTCTCCCTGCTCACTTTTTCCTTGAAAGCTTCCGGTAACTCATTGGACAAAAAGCCAAACCCAAGCTCTATCAGAAAATCGTCGGATAGCTCATCCTCTTTGTACCTCTTATCGCAAATGACATCAATGACCACCGCTTTATTGACCTGTCCTTTGAGGAGTAGTTTTCTAATAAAGAGCGCTCCGTCTAAATACCCGACCAAATCATACTTTCCGTTTGGCTCTAATTTCTTCATTAGATTCAAATAATAATTCGTGAGTTCTTTGATTGTTTCAAATTTGTTCATATCTTTAGTCCAATTGAGACCAATCACCGGCCGATCAAATCTTTTGGCCAATTCTTCGTAAGCGGAATAAGTGATCTCAAGAGGAGGGAAGAAAAATATGGGTTTTCCGCTCTTAACTCCATTCAGTTTAGTGTGAGTTTCGTTGGGAATAATGAACTTATATCTGGTGAGTATGTCTCTGGCCTTTTTCAAGTCATCCAGATAATTCTTTATATTTTCAACTCTACCCGCCTCATAGTCTTTCAACATTTTCACTGTTATGTTTTTGATGTGAGTAAGGCCAATCTTGACGTTATATTCCCGCTCTAGCTCCTGCTGAAGTTCAACAGCAAACATGGACTCAAGTCCGATTTCACCCAGAGTCAAATGATCAGGTGTTGTTTCAGGATCAATTCCAAGAGCTTTCCAAAGTTCTTTAATCATTCTTTTCTGACGACTTCCACTTTTGGCCGTTCGCTCGGATTTCAACTGAAATACGAAATTAATGATAAAATTGTTGACAAATATAAAGAATATATTGTTTTCATTAAACGACTGAAACTCACAAAAGAAGTAACGATCGGTTGTTTGACTGCCAATAGTTTGTCCAAAACATCACAACAAGAGTTGATTCGTTGCTTTTGAAGTGTTGACATTGAAAGCAATTGATCGGTATTTTCAAAGACACCAACGTCACCGACCGGACCGTATTGTATGGCGAGTCCGTGCAGTCCATCTCTTTGCCTCTGTTCACAGATACGTTCACACAAAGAGTTACCAAATGAGTAGTTAGCCTGACCTCCATTGCCTTTACCACAAGTGATAGACGAGAAGACAACAAAAAAGTCTAAATTATAACTCAGTTTACGGGACTCGACGTCCAAATTATTGAAGACTTTGTGTTTTGTATCAATTGATTCGCAAAACAATTCATACGTTAACTTCTCGACCAAACAGTCATTCAAAACGAGAGACAAATGAAATATTCCTCCGATTTGCCCAAATTGTGAGGCATCGCAAATGACTCTTCGGGTGCTCTCAACAGTCAAACAGTCGTTTTGTGAGATATGTATCTTAACGTTAAAGTATTTATAGTCTTCTCCAAAACTCATCAGACGATTGATCACATATTTCTGATAATCTGTTTTTAATCCTGATCTGGATGTCAATACAAACTTCCTTGCTCCCATATAGATCATCCAATGAACCAGCTCCAATCCGAAACCTCCCAGTCCTCCAGTTATTACATAAACTTTGTTTGCATCGAAGTAAGTCTTTCCAGTCGTTAACATTTCTTTTGCCGGTTTGATAGTCTTCAGCGGATTCTTATTGTTTTCCTCTTCTCTTATTCTGATCACAATTTTTCCGATGTGTTTACCGGTTGTCATATATCTGAACGCTTTCTCTGCTTCGTTGGCATTGAATACAATTTTATTGAAAGGTTTGACGCAACCATTTGTGCAGTTCTTATGCATCCAATCAAAGAATTTGACGGCAAAGTCCTGTTTCTCCATAAGACACATATCGACTGCAACTCCGATGAAACAAATGTCTCTCAAGAAGTCAAACATTCCTAACTGTTTGTTCTGAACCAAATCAAATTTACCCAGCTCGACAAACCTTCCCCCATTTGCCAAACACTCATAGCCTGCGTCCAACTTGTCCCCCGCCAATGAGTTGAGGACAATATCGACTCCTTTTCCTTCTGTCAATTCTTTGATTTTGTATTTGAACTGAATATCTCGTGAACTGAATATTCTGTTCTCAGGAATGTTGTATTCCTTCATTAAAAAGCTTTTCTTCTCGTCTGTGCCAACGGTTACGAATATATCGCACTCATAGTGTTTGCATATATTGATAGCCGACTGTCCCACACCTCCAGCGCCAGAATGTATGAGAATACTCTCACCTTGATAATAGAAATTTGGATTAAATACTACCGACAACTACCAGTTGAGTTTCAGTGGTTTACCCTTTTCAAGTCCAGCCCTCACAATCAATCCATACCAAGCAGTGCTATAAGTGCTCAATATAGTGATCGCGTCATCCATTGACCAGTGCTCGGGAATAAAAGTAATCATTTTTGCATTTGCATTGATAGAAGAGGCAAAACAACGGGTCATTTCAAATCCCATAACTCTCTCTCCGGTGTCAGCCCTACGACCAGCAAATTCGCAACCAATCATACAATCAGTGAATAAAAGTTGAGGACCGGATGGGATACGACCTAATTATAACAAATGTCGAATTAAACTCACATTCAGATAAATGTATATAGATGAATCTACCTGTGGCAACCATCACGTCATGGAATGTGAGTCCACTGCTGTAAATACTGATAGGCACCTGGGTTATCTTCACATTATTAACGCCAAAAAATTCTTCATTGGCGACAATACTTCGGGCGTCAAACCACTGAAGAGATGCCAAATCTCGGGTTTGGCTAATATTCAAAAAGTATTCGTTTGAAACGGTTTTGTCGTAATCTTTGGGAAGTTTTAAGTGACGATAAGTTCCGAGTTTTCCATCTTTTATAACATTAATAACCAAATCGTTGCGAAGAATATCAGAGAATGGCTTTGAGTCCCAATCGATGGGAAGTTCAATACTGTGGTCGTAATCGAAAATACATCTCATGTTCTCTCCTCCCGGTTCTAATCGAAGACAATTCAAGAGACCAATAATGCCGTTGATGTGAGAATCTCTGGCAATAAGCCAAATGTCGTCAGTATTATTGTCTTCCTCTTTGGCGGCAATCAGTTTCTCTTTGATTAATTCAAACCAATTCTCATTCCTCTCAGCAGTTATTTCTATGATTTGATCTCTTTCTGGGATTTTCTTTTTTTCTTCCATTTTTCTGAAGAGTAGAGCCTTTGTTGCGATTGAATCGGATTTACTACAAATTAGGTCAAGTCCTAAATGCTGAGCAATTTTAATAATTTCTTCATTTCTTTTCTGAAGATCTGAATTATTGATAATATTATAGCTGTTTTGAATAGAAGTGAACACTAATTCTGGTTCAGTGAATTGGTACTTGGTCACAACCAAGATATACCCGTTCCCTTTTATAGAGTCAAGCAATTTTTGAAATAGACTTTCGAGTTTCAGTCCCCATATTCTCGAAGTGTCCCTCAAAATGATGAGATCACTGGGACTGACATTCAGTTCTTCTTCAATGTTCCAAACGGAAGACTTTTCTCTGAAGTTTTCATTTACATCTTCAGTGGACTTAACCACCAAATGGTAATCAATATCTGTGGGCAGTATTTGGAAGTTAGACATATTCTGTTCCACTTCTCTGACCAACAAATCAGAACTCAGATTGATTTCTGTAACTTTGAGCTCTTTCTTCGGGACATAGCTTTCACTGACGATATCAGTGAGGGTTCGGATGAGTCTCTCGTTTTTGGAAACAGTGTTAACCAAATCCATTGTCAAATCAAAATCTTTGTTATTTTTCAATTCAGTAGTTAATTCTTTGGCCTTTTCGGGGGAAATATTAACCAAATTTTTATTCTCATCGGTGTCTAAGTTGTGGTAGAGTTTGTCCAAAGCTTTGAACATAACGTGATTTTCATTGTTCTGATGTCTAAACGCTTCCAACACATCGGTTGAAAGGTTTTGATGTTTGAAATCACATTTGAAGTCTTTGAGACCAATTTGTTTGAGTTTTGCTGCCATTGATTTGCAAACCTTTCAAAATAAACTTTGAGTTAAAGTTTTGGACTTAAATTAAACGTTTATTTGAAAATACCTCCAAATATTCAATGATATGTTTCCTATCGCACGACTCGATAGCACTGTTGTCTCCATTTGCAATGAACTCATATGAGTTGACCACAAGACTGGATGTGTCCAATTTGCGTGGAATCGGGAACGCCATCACATTCTCGACTTCGATACCGTGAGTAAGTAGTAGTTTGGACTTTGCATTGAAATAAAATGGCATGTCCGATTTGAAGAAGCAAAATTTTTTAGACACCGCTTCAATTTGTGACTCGGCTGTGGCCACCATTTCGTTCATCACATTTTTGTCCTCGACAACATTTTTGTCGATATTACGAGTGGTTGACTCCAATTCAATCAAATCTTCGTTTATTTGTTCTGTAATGCGATTATGATTTACCGAATCAAACATTACTTTCGGATCGATTCGCAGTGTTTTGATCATAACCGGGACCATTAATTTTCTGAAGGGAGCTGCGAATGCCATTGACTGCAAGAGTGCGTCCAAGAATGTGATGACATTGCCGTTCCACTCACACGTTCCCAAAATGTGCTTGAAATCATTTGTGCGGACATTTTTCAATCGTCTAAACTCTCCGCTATAGTCGTAACCCATTATTCGCAGCTCTTTATAGATATCATCGGAATAAAGACTGAACTCATTTTCGAGAACTGAGTTATGTTTTTCATGAATAAGCGATTGAACCATAAGTGTGTCCTCTGGGGGTGAACGCAATTTTCCCACAGCGCAGATATTATCGTTTTCCAGGATGAAAAAGTCACCTGATCAAATTATACAATATTAACAAATTTGTTCAATAAGGTGAAATTCGAAACTGACCTGAGTTCTTTTCATACTTGACTTTGAGTGTGCTTTTGTTTTCGTACGATAGGAATACCGCTCTTCTGAACTGAATATTTTCAAATATAACGGGCACCTGATCCCAGGTTTTGCCCAATGAAGCAGCAAATTGACGCCAGGCTAACATCAGATAACCAGTAGCTGGGAAAAGGACAGTGCCGTCAATAGAATGACCAGCGTAGAAACTCTCTTCATTCTGCATGATATCAATTGTTACGTTCATATCGGATGCGGTGCTTCTGTTAAACTCATTCGGATATTTTCGGTGTTGATATTTGGTGCGGTGGTCCCACTTCATGAGTGTACCTATAGATGGTGTGTTTCTACAGACAGGGAACTCAACCTTTGGGTACAAGTTCTCAATGGATGGGTTGACATTCCATTCATAGAGTGATGCGATGGCAGACAAAAAGTTGTCTAAATTAGTATCGTTTGAGTCCTTTTTAATAAGAGTCAAATAAGAGGCCGATTCAAAGGTTTCGATAACTATTTTCCTGAACACTCCGTGCGGTCCTATTTCAATGACAATCGCATCGTTAGGAAGTTCTTTGAGTTTGTCGTAGAAGTAAACCGGACTAATCAGGTTATTGACGAAATACTCGGCCGAAGCGAATTTCAATATCTCTTCCTTAGTTTCAGATTCTTGTAATGAAGTGGAGATCCATTTGTTAGACCTTTTCTTAGGATTTGGCAAATATTTTCTGATTTCATCAATCATAGGTTGTGCAGAACTCCTCAGGTATTTGCTGTGATATGGGATTCCACTGCTTTCCAATTGATAGACAAATATGTTTTTCTGAGTAAGACTTTCCATAATTTGTTTCATTTGTAATTCTGGACCTAAAGTATAATATTTTGTTTTAAACATTGAATGCAACAGAAATAAGTGACTACCCGATAGTACGACAGTATTCTTGGCATTAAAGCAGGCGATCTCCACTTCTGGTGGAATCATTTTCTTCGCCTCTGCTTTGGTCAGAGCACACAAAACCATTGAACCTTTTATGATGTTTTTGTCACTTTCTGTGATCTTTCCTCTGAGATATGTGACAATCATTGCTTCCCTTGTAGTCAGACATCCATCGGCATAAGCACAGGCTATTTCTCCAAAAGAGTGACCAATAATACCGTCAGGAGTTATATCGAGTGCTCTCAACAATTCAAATAAAGCGATTTCAATACAAGTTGTGGCACAGAATTTGCTCGTCATTGTCGATATGGCGCTCTTGTCTTCAGACAACATTAAAAATTTTAAATCTATTCCAAATTCAGAGAGTATTTGATGGCATTCCTCTATTTTATCGGCAAATATCTTGATCGGCATCAGAGCCTTAGCCATTGCGGGCCACTGTCCGCCCAATCCGGGGAACAAAAACCAAATCGGTCTCAAAGTTTTGCTTTTTATTTCCGACATTTGTTTTTTATATTCATATTGAACTTCCGACTGATCTGTATTCAACTTGTTTATAATAATTGAACCTGGTAGTACCGTGCCGAAAAATGTGATCAATTTGATTATTAACAGTAAATGTCACTCAAGAAAGAGAACTGACCTCTGTATGGGAAACCGCCTGAGTTGACAGTTGGCTCGTACTTCATTGTGTCGGAGAGAAGAGCCAAGAAGTCTCGCGTAATCTTTTGGGGATTATTTTCAATGAAACTGAACATATGTCTGACCGCCTCTTCAGTTCGGCCGCAAATGTTTACTATTCGGGGAATAGTTTCAGCGATTTTCAGGTTCTCTTCATTCGAGAGCTTATAATTGGGTTCAACCAAAACAGTTCCGTTCACTCCTCCGATACCGAAGTTATTGATAGCAGCCATTCCTTATTATTATATAATTTTAGGTTAAATTAAATGAATTTAATTTTAATCATGAGAAATTACCAGGCTCATATTTCAGCACTTCAGTGTTGGGATATAAGGGCGGACAGAACTCTTTGCACTCGTGTTTTATTTGTTTCAAATGAATATTTGGAGGAATGCTTTCGTTTTCATACGAAAGTATAACTTTAATAATAGAGGCCACTCCAGAACAACCCTCTGTGTGGCCGGTATTACTTTTCAGCAAACCCAGAGGTAACCGTTCTTTTCTGCCTGGTAATGCACAGTATGCTTTATAAATGGCTCTGACTTCTTGTGGGTCTCCAACCTTTTCAAAAGATATAGAATTAAACCTTTCAGTTATGAATCAATGATTGAATTACTTTAGTTCCGGTGCAGTGCGCCTCGAAGTACGTCAGTTTGAGCGGATCTATTCCGGCCTCTTTATACGCCATTACCATCAGCTCTTCCTGTGCTTCACTGGACGGGTAAAACATTCCTACATTTTTCCTTCCGTCGACATTGATTCGGGAGGCGAGGACTGTCGCGTAAACTCGTTTAGCGGTGGATCTCTTCTGTAAGAGCAGACATGCGGTGGCGTCTGCCTTAACAAAACCGTCTGCGCTCTCGTCGAGAACAGCCGATATACCTCTTGGAGAAGAGATTCCTGTTTGCTGTTGCATCTGAATTATGAAGGGCTCTAATGTCATGTGAGTTCCCCCAACGATTGCATATTCCACACGTCCTAGTTTCAATTATTATCAAACTCAATTAAACTTGTCAATTGAACTACAGTGTTTGTAATTAATCTTGTTCCAATAGCGATAGCCTTTTATTACCAATATCAAAAACAAGTTGAATGTTTCAAACTAAATTCAAACAGTTAACTTGATAATTTATTCTGGTTCTTTTTTCCTTTCAGAGTTTATCTTTGCATTTTCTATTTAGCTAATCTGAATCAAATTGATTGACCAAGATACTTTGTCTTCAGCCTCAAAACAATTTTTCATATTCTTAATTTGAGGTTTCAATTTGAACAAAAAGTTTTGCCTGGTCACTTTTCAAATCTATCCGATGAACATTAAACTCACCCAATAGTAGGTCATTGATGGCCAAATTGAAGGCAACAATACTGGCTGAACAGGCAGTGTCTGTGATGAGTGACGGCCCTCTGAAATCAAATGTGAACGATATTCTGTTGGCATAGAGTGATTTAAGATTGCCCATGGTAGACAACATCGCTCGTGCCTTGTCATTCCTCAACTCTGGCTGTACTGATTCGGGATATCCCTCAGTCATAGCATAATTGGAAACTCCGACATATACTCCGGTTCTGGTGCCTCGAAGTGACTGTGGATTTATTCCTGCAATTTATATGAAAACTTTGGAAAAAGCATGTTTCTAATAAGAAATTTACCTGAGTCAATTATTGCTTCGTGAGTTGTTTCCAAAAGAAGCCTTGCTTGTGGGTCCATAGTCTCTACCATTTGGCCCATTATACCAAAATAATTGCCATCAAAATCATTAAAATCTGGTACTCTTCCCATTCGATTACAAATTCCATAAATATCTATAGTTATATTGAATTAATCTTGCATAATTTTATCTCCTCATAATGAAACCAATTGTCTTGAATTACCGTCTGGCCAGCGGTCTTCACTGCTGGTCACCATATCGACGCCATCGTACAAATTCTTGGAGAATTCCTCAACATTTCTGGACAATGGAAACCTACCACTCATACCACTGATCACAATATCATTGGCCGACATTTTATTATCAACTTTAACAATAAGCAAGCAAAAATTTTCCAAATTCTATTAACAACTATTTTATGGTTAGCCGAAAAATTAATCCTTTTTTGAGAAGTTTTGAGCAAAGAATAAGTGGCTATTTATTCAGTCCTTTATATATATATGCCTGAAATCATAGAAAGAAATTTATTTCCAAGAAAAATGTTTTATAATAATGTGATTGGAATTCATAATTAGAAGCAATAAATAGATTTATATAAAACTCGATTCAATAAACTTGAAAAAAGATTCAATTGAAAGACAAAAATTCCTAATTAAATAACGATAAAATCCAAGGTTAATTTGAAAGCCATAAGATGACCTCTACCCAGTGAAAGGCAAATAGATCACCAAATAACTTTTTATATTCGAAGCGTATAATTAGCGCATAAATTGCAATATTTGCTTTTTTTGCATGCTGAGCTATCGCTTCTAGGTACTAGTAGTAAAGGCTAACATCTAAAAATATGATGTTATTCCCTAACTGTTATTAGTTATTGACAAAAAAAAATTGCATGCTTCAATATTTTGGGAAATTATTCAAAATATACACGTATTTGATAGATGATCACTGATTAGTAAAGGATTGCGTTATAGGATATACATCTCATTCGTCCCAATTATCAAAGAAAATTCAGAATTTTTATTCAACTGATATGTTATCAGATGAGTAATGTTCAAGGTGCCCCAAGATATATATCAGGATAAAAGTGACAGAATCTGATGTGGTCAATAAGTGTGATTAATTATATCTGTAAATTATCTTGTTGATTAAATTTTTTGCTTTGAGATATAAATTAAAAACTGTTTTGAGATCATTTAAAGTTCAAAATAGACATATCTCTTCATTTGATACCTGATACAATTATTTCAAATGGACTAAGAGTATAAATTCGAATAAATAGTTATAGATGTAACTGGACTGTAACTAAAAGCAAGAATGAGCCTGTAAAATTAGCTAGAAAACAAATTAACAATTTGGATAGATTTTACAAATATTTTAGTCACCATGTTAAGTTTATGAGTGATATGTGCTTTCTGGTAACGATTAATGTTTAAATGAGCCATAATTGTTGGATTGGTGAATTAAAATATAATCTCCTTGCTGATTAAAAACTCTGATATCAACCGAAACTTGAATTCTCAATAATTTAATTAATAGTTACTTATTATAATCTAGTAAAAAATACTATTGAACTCTGGAAAAGTTTGGTAGTGACGCATGAAGTGGTCTGACACTGGTACTAATTCTGTAGTAGTGATTAATATAGCCTTTCTTTTTTTCCTGATATGCATCACATTCACGGGGTTTCCCAAAACTTGAAAACTATTTAAACGTTTTAAAAATATCCTTAAAAAAGTTAAAATACTTTGCTTTCAAATAAACAACTTAATTGTTCGCCAAAATTTAAATTCAATTTTAACATGATTGTAATATGTAGGAGCTATGGTGGCACCCCAATTGGCAAATTGGCAAAACACCAATATTCATAAGACCAACGATATTATAATCTGCTCAAGGATTAACATTTTTGTTCAATACAGTCAAAACTCGTTAATGTGAACGCGTTAATGCCAGTTGCAACAGGTTTTCGTTCGTATTAACGAGAATTCGTATTAAGCGGGGATTTTAACATTGAAAGTACAGACGAACCAACCAACCATTCCTCTCAGTTTGGACGTATTATCGAGATATTCGTCTTAATCGAGTTCGTATCAACGAGTTTTGACTGTAATGAGTAACTTGAAAAACTTATTTCAATGCTTGAGCATTGAACTCAACTGCATCTCAATCAGGGCTTTCAAGTTGATGTCAAAAAGAACTTGTTCATATGAGATATGAACAAATATTAAACGGAAATAATATCGTCCGCAGATCTCATACTTTCAAATCAGAACTTTTGAA
>JAQFXL010001689.1:0-10891 GCA_034693445.1 Edwardzetes edwardsi
TCTCTCTCTCTCTCTCTCTCTCTCTCTCTCTCTCTCTCTCTCTCACTCTCTCGCTCTCTCTCTCTCTCCCTCCCTCCCTCATTTACACACACACAATTGTGTGTACAAATGGAAAGAACAGTGATTGTAATTTAGAGCTGAGCTATTCTGTGTTATTAGGAACAGTTGATCGCATATCAAATATATTAAGTTTTAGAAGTGTTTCAATGAAAGTATTGAGCGCTTAATAAGCGCTCAAATTCTCTCAAAACTCTTTGAATTAATGTTTGATAAAAACGATTAAAATATGTATTGAAGAAATAATTTGCTACCAATTTGAAATCCAGGTTCACTTAATTTTATGCGCAATTATCAAAATTGCATATTCTAGGCATACTTTACAAAATTTCTGAACTTCAAATCAACGAGCTATATTGATCGTGATCAATCTACACAGAAAGAATTCTTTTCCTTTGAATTGATAGTTTAATTTGCGTGTGAGAATGATTAAGTACCAAAATTAATTCTAACTCATTGAATATTGAAGAATCAAATCCTTTAAGAGTAGAGAAACGCATAAATTTAATTAATTAATGCATTAAATCAATGAATTTGTTTATTGATATCTTTTGGGATTTAATCTAAAAGTAAAAACAATTCAATTAAAGTATATTAGAAAATGTGATTATTTTCAACAAATTGAACGATACTCAGAAGTGTTTATTATTAGCCTAACCTAGATTCAATCTAAGTAAACAATCTTATCTTGACAATTTATAGCAGAATTATCAAATCACTGGCTTTGGTAGTAGTAGTGTTTGCTTGATACTCAAGAGCATCTAGGCCCTTAGGCAAAGAATCTTGGCCATTCCCAGAACGAAACGGAAAAATCGTTTAGTGGTCATAGAGTTCACGGTTTGCTTTTAAGTCAGACAATAATAAAGTGGTCGATAAGTGATTCCAACGATTTGTGTCTGCAATACATTCGTCTCTTTAGTTGCCGTCCAAACACTGCTTCACAAAGACTTCACTTCTTTCTGAATGAATGGAAACTAAAATTTGAAAAAAGAGTGAAAATGAAATCAGAAGAGAACACAAGCAATAGAGCGATAGAAATCAGTGGAAGGGAAGGGAGGAATGGTTGCGACTCTTTTTTCTTCCTGAAAAATGTCTTTACATTTCATTGTATTTATTTTAAAGTTACGTCCTTTTCATTGAAACCCAAAACTTTTTTTACCGAAAGACGAGATTTATTTGAAATTCTAATTCAAAAAATATTTTCCTTAAAGTTTAAACAATCAATGAATACAACATTGAATTTGAGACAATTTTATATATATTTGTAAATTCCGCAAATTTGAAAGAAAAAAGCCCCCTTTTGGTGCTTGGTAAATATTTTAGTTTCTAACAAAATCAATGAATTAACCAGAGTATTGCCGACCATCTCTTTCCTCATATTTTGGAAAAGTAGTCGTGAAAATTGTAGGTTTCATTTGTTAGCAAAACTGCAGACACTGTAATAAAATTGTTGCCAAAACTGATGTGTATTTCCAGAATCCATGCATTTCCTCATATATTGAGGCATAAAAAGTACTATAATTTTCTCAAAGAGCAGATGAAAAAAGTGAATTAGAGTTTGTGCTGAGCTCTGCATTTCGTTCATTATTTGATTTTTCCCTTACTCTTTTCGAATGTGACTTTTGATAATTTTCTCTTTTAATTGAATATTTACTTTGAGGCAAAACGACCCACTCTTTTGTTTTTAGTGCTCAAAAGGGACTACTCTTCTGAAAACAATGTACTGCTGCAGAAAAAATCACTTTCACTATAAGATTGTTCATTAAATTTGCATTAATTCCTAATTTGAATGACTATTGAATCGAATTTCTCGCAATATTAGCGACAGAGCCGTAAAATCTTAAATAAAAGTCATTTGAATTAGTCTTCAAAACTAAATCTTCAAACTTTTATCACTAATTTTCACAAAAAGAGTAATGAATTGAAGTTAATTACAGATCGTTACCAGAAGTCAAGAAAAATATATTACTTCTAACGAAAGATAAGACTCTTCTTCACTGAAAGTTTGTCTGAATGTATGATTGAATTGATTTTCAGTTCTGAGAATATGTTTTGCATTTTATGTTTTGCACTTCTTTTGCATAAATTGTCATTTTTGGTAATGATTGTGATAAACATTTCATAAAACATTTTTCACATCAATTTTGTGAATAAATGTGCACTTATTCTAAACTATTTCTTTGAAGAGTTAAAGCACTGGAAAGTAGTAAAAGTGAATCGGGTTTTAGAGATGAGTGGAGACGAAGAAAACGTATTCAACGCATCGCAACACTCAGTCGTCTCTCCTCTTATTTTTTTTCATTCTTTGTTATCTTGAAAATTGTCGGTAAAATACAAGTGAGAAAACAACACAACTCTTCTTTGAGTACAGATATTGCAAAACTTAAAATATGACAAAATATGTTTCAATATTTATATGAGAAAAGAGTGAAAAACAGTAGTGAAAGACGACAGACGACGACAAGAGTGAAGAGACACATAAATCGGGGGTAAAATTGGGTTTTTGCCCAGAAATACATTTTTGGCGAACACATCGATGATTGCATTTATTTATTTTTTGCACACATTTTCTCCTATTCTTTATTTATGTGCATAACTGATGAAAAAAGTTATATTTGCATAAAAAGCGACAAAACTTTTATATATTTTGTAGTTTTCGATCTCTTCGGTCATAACTATAGTTTTCAAAACTTCAGCGAAGATTCATATCTTTTGCTTATATTTTATTTGTTTTCAGACAAATATATGAGAGTTTGTGAAAAATTGTATACATTTTTATTCATAATAACACAAAAATTCTTATAAAAGTTTTAAACAAACATAAAATATATTGAATTTTTCAAATATTTCATCTTCTTCTTGGAAATAAAAATGTTTTCCGGAACACAAGATTTAAGCAAAAACTGAGAATATTTTTGCCTTGCTTACATTTTTGAAACATTTTAAAATTATCGAAACAATGTTTTTCCTCAAAACAATTTCAATAATTTCGAGTAAAAAACACAATTTTTTGTTATCTCATTCATCACAGACTGCTTTCATTCAGAGATAATCAGAGTAACCCGGTTAAAAGATGACATATCCCTTAAATTTTCAGCTTGTTTAGAATTTAATTTCTCCATATTCATTTTCTTCATTTGATTGTTAGTAATATGACGAAAATCAATGATATTTCTGCGAATTTTCTAATTCTAGGGGTATTTTGCTTTGGCTATCACTTAACTCATCTGAAAATTACTTTAAAATCAATAATTAAGTTAAAAACAAACTTTTTTTGTGAATCAATTTAAAGTCTCATCTATTAGTGTCTCTCTTAACAAATTGTCTTAAATCTTAATAATCTTTTTCTTCTTCTTTGGAATCAATTACTTAGAGAATAATTTCGATCATTATTTTGGAAGTCTGTCTAATAATAAATTGTTTCAAAAGAAGATTTGAGTTTAAAAATAAGCTGAAGAGCAGAGAAAAAGTGCAAAATTTTATATATAATTTTAAAGCTGAAAAACAAGAAAGAAATTCAATAATTCTTAGCAACAAATAAAATAAAATCTAAAATAAATTCTGATATCATGTGATGGCATGAGTTTCAGTGAAGACCCCTCAAAGAGTTTTTGTTGTTTTTCAAAAATATATAAAATCTGGAGTAAAAAATAAGAGCAAAAAAACAAAACCATTAGTGGAAAAAGAAGTGATATATTTGTGAAAAACGACTTATATATTAGAAAAGCATTTTTTCTCAATCGACTGAATTTTTTTATATAGAATTTCTTCTTTTCATAAATGAAAAAATACTTGGGTTTAGTGAAGGACTAACTTCTCACTGATATTAAACCAAAATTTGTTACGGTAAGTCCTAAAAAGCAAAGGCTTTTCGACAAAACCTATGCCTGACCAATGGGTTACCTTATCTTTATGTACATTTCCAACGTTGCAATGGATATACTCTTTGCGATCGTTCTGTCCATATGTCGAACACATTGGATGAAAGCAATGGATGCAAACGTACTGATCCTATGCTCAGCCAGTGTGGAGTTGATGTCCTCTATTGTCATTTATTTAATAAATATATATATCTATGAGAGGGAAGAGTCGTCTGTGATTTTTCACTTTTCTATTATTACTGTTCATTAAATTCTGTGCTATTTCTGCGAATCTGTGTTTGTCTGTCATTACCGTAGATTTTATATCACATTTTTGCAAACATATTACTAACAGAGAGGGCTATTAGTAGTATCTGTCGGTTACCCCAACATATGAGAACATCATTTTATGTGTGGACTCATAGGCATCAAAATCATTAATATTTATGACAAACCAATAGTTATTTAACTTCAAAACATTTTTGCCTAATATTCGCACTATTTTACAGTTCAGATATTTCCCATTATGTAAAAGATGTGAAAATTTCAAAATTGAAAGACAAGTAAAAACTCTGGGAAAATGTAAAACCAATTTTGCAGTGAAGTTATGGATTAGAAATACATTCAAATAATAACTTTCATAACAATTTGTTTTGATATGACTTTACTTAAAGAATAATATTTTCAAAGCGAGAAATTTCTTATCAAATCCGAAACAGAATTCAAGTTTTCTTTTGTATTCAAGATTTTTCATTAAATCAGGAAAAATAGATTCAGGTTTTTATTCGAGGAAAAAGTATTTTTTATTAAGAATTAAAGCGATCGACTCTTTTCTCTTTCATTCTGTGCTCTTCTGCACAACAAATGTATTCAAATGCAGAGTTCATTGAAATGTCGAACCCGTATATTATGTATACACAAAATTAGAGCACAGAATAAAGGGCTGACTCAATAAAAAATAAGAAAAGGAGAAAAGTCTAACATTTCCTTCATTTCTGTTCTATATTTTTGTTGAATAAAATGAAAATATTTTTCAACAGAAAACTGATGCCATCGGAAGAATAATATTGAAAAATAGCGAATATTATTAAAGTTAAGTCTTGTTTTTGTAACGGCATAAAAGTCCAGTGCCTACTGCCAGATATGATTTGCTCAGACCTCAGAATCAATCCATTTGTTTGCTTTTGGATCTGCAAAGAAAAACATTACGATTTGATGGCGAAGTGAACCGAATCGTCAGATATATTCGGGCACTGAATAAATCGAAATAACATTCAGTGCACTGTATATAAAAACTACATTGTACATTTTACTAGAGTTTATTAGAGAAAGCTAACACAAAAATAACAAAACTCTTATCGTAACTCTTTTTCACTGATCTGTAATTGAAGTCTTAAATTTTGATCCAAAATACTGTATAATCCACTCATTGTTGGACTTATTGTCTCTAATCATTTTGCTCTTATTTTCTCCAAGAGTATAATTTTGTTCTTTGTAAACTTGATTGACTCTTTAGTATAGGCGTCAAAATAGTTGACTCAAAAATAATATTCAAATTGTTTCGGTTGAATTATTTTGGGTCTAAAAATAAAAATGAAAAAATTGTTCACAATTTTCACAAAACTTTTTTTTCGTTCAAAATTTTAAATATATGTTTCAAACAAAGATTTTCTTCAGATTTTTCTTTTCTTAATCATTAAATCAATGTTTGGCTACAATTTTTCAAATCTTGTTTTCATTCAAACAACTTTTGGCGAACATTTGCATTGATTTTAATTTTTCGGCTATTATTCAGTTACTCAAAACTATTGGATTTTTTCACAGATTTAATATTCACTAAATTTTTCGGCATTTTTATTGAGAGAAAAGTCTATAAAATGAATGAAATTCTGTCGAAACGGGATATCGAATAAAATAATCCAATTTTTATTCAACAAAATAAAGAAAAGCAGAACTTTAAGCACAGAATGAGTGGCAAAGAGAAAAATCAATATTGTTTATAATTAAATAGATTTGAGTCAACTTTTTGCTCAGAATTGAGATAATGTGTGTTAGAAGTTGTCTGATGTTTATTGGAAAGAATGGAAGGCATAAAAAGTTGCTTATTATCGATCACTACCATTGAGCTGTTAGGCATACATCACTTTTCTCTGAGTATAGAACAGAATAGTTACACACAGAATGAGCACAGAATAAGAACGAGAGCACATAAAAACCCTCTCATATATTTTCATTGAAATTTTCATGAATATTCATGTATTTTGTTGTTTGAGAGAAAAGCAGTTCAGAGTCTGAAGGATTGCATTTTGACAAAACACTGTAACTTCTTCGTAAGGAAATCACATTTTTAATCAACTATTATCTGAATTCATGGCAAAGAAGTTTTTATCGTAAAAATCATTAGAAAAAGAGCTTATTTTTAGATTTGAGACTTAGTTTCGGAAATAATTCTTTTTTACTCCAAAGTACTCTCATTTTTCTCATTTCTTCTTTTAATTTCAAGACTATATATAATTAAATAATGTGTTTGTATTCACAATTTGTTTGAATCAATTTGTATTCATAAGTCTTCACGATTTGCAAAATAAACATTACTTTAATTCTCTTCAACATATTCATAGACATATTAAATAATCATGTTTGTTTTTTTCAAAACTATAACGCAAGGCAATTTATTTATTGCGCCATGATCACTACCCTAATCTAATTTTGGCTTTTTTACAAGTCATACCCATTGGGAACACTGTTGGTTCCCTCTGCACATCACTGATAAAATAATCGATGACTTTTTTATAATGAATACTTGAATTTTTCAGACTTTCAGCCGGTTTTTGATTAATAACTTTTCTCTAATTATTATACTCTAAAAACTAATCAATTTTATTGACACCGAAAAAAATTGGAGTGTAGTGTCACTAAAATTATTATTTCTTTTCAAGTAAAGCACATCCTCTTTAATGATAGGCTCCAGAATTTTCATTGACAATAACCGAGTTTTGAATAAGAGAGTAAAAAAATCGTGTATTTCGTTCATTCAATGAATTCAGTTCATGAAATACAAATCAAACATATTTTTGCTGTCATTTCAACTGAAAAATACTTCAAAAATTTGTTTCGATTGATCCCAACATTTGCTGAAAAATCCATAAAAAGCTTTTACAGTAAACTCATATTCAAAGCTTGAAATATAAAAATGATTTACGGGTTTTGATACAGAATTGCAAATTTCTGTCGACAAACAAATTCATATATCACTCGACATAACTCATGACTTCTTAAAGACTAAAACAGTAAACATATTTCGAGTCAATTAGGAAATTGTTTACCACTTCTAATACTAAGGCTTTGAACTGAAATTCGTTTCAAACATTTGATTTTTAGAATTGTTTTGAGTCAAAAATTTTAAGTCATTTAGTTTCAGTAGAATGTGTCAGTTTATGTCCAAATTCAGTTTTGGCGAACACATTGAATCACCAATTCTGTCCCCTCTCTTAAAGCCAATTAGTCTGTTTGTGAGTCCTCTGAGGAAAGACAGCTCCGAAATAAGATTAACCCAATGGAGAAGTCTTGTGCCCAACACTACGCCAACACATGTGAAGCGTCCATAAAATTAGCGCCAATTCTTCGACTATTCTGTCGGTAATATTTGTGACGGTTTGTCATAAATGTGATGAAAATAAGGCTTTTTGACAGATAATGACATCAAAAAGTATCTCAACTATTAATAGACAAATAATTGTGATTTTCCGAAAAGACCAATGATTTCAATTAAATTAAGTAAAGCATTGCTTTACTCATGAAATTTCGTTTCAAATATTACTACTTTTGATAAAAAAGATGAAAAATTATTAAATCGATTGCCGTTTAAATCGAGTCTTAGAACTCAGACAAATAAATCTTAAAAAACTTTGGCTGAGATTTTTGTGATTCACTTTCGAGACTAAAGTTTATGTTTCAAAGCATACATTTTAGTTGCAAAGAGCATCTAATTATCATTTTTCAAAAAATGACTGATCGATAGTTTTCTGATATAAGTTCGATATAACCATAGAGTCGAGTGATTGTGATTTTGGGTGTTTGACCATCAATGAGGGCAGTGTCTCGTCTCTACACTCAATCTATTGTTTTGATATCGATATACACAACAGAATTGTTTAATTCAGTTTCACATATGGGTGGAGTTGAGATCAATATTTCACAGAACAGCACAGAATATAGTCGAGTGTATGACCACCTATTCTGGTCTAATGTTGTGCTGCGAACACTCTCTTTTCACATATTATATTTGGCAAATGAAAGCCTTATTACTCTAATCAATGTTATTAGATATTAGGCCATACTTTTACTAAATGCTTATACAATACATGTATGGCTTAAATCATATCAAATAACTACACAGAGATATATACTCCTGGTAATAGTTGTTCCCATTTTTCTTAACCAAAAAAAAGTGAATATATTTAATGAAAAATACTTATCTGTCGGTTAAGTCATGTCTTTTGTTTAATGTTTTCGTGTATTCTCTTCATTATCTTTGGGCCAAACATTAGTATAAGTATTAGACTTGATATCAGTCTTCTCTCATTTAGCGAACAAATGATATCTGATTTAATATTTTAAGTGTAAAACTTTTCTAATAAAAGTGAATGCTCGAGGAGAAAATGGAGAAATAGCCTGCTTTCGAAAATTTTAATGTATATTAAAAATTAAAGTAATGTTAATACTATTTATATGAAAAGCAAAATATTTATAATTTATGGCTTCAAATGTCATTATATTATGCAAAATATTTTAAACGACAATAGATTTCAGTCGTTTCACTGCACAAGACTTTTATGGTATGCCTTATGTATTATATAACACAACAAATATAATTCAAATAAAAGTAGACATAAAATATGTCATAAACTGTCACTGGAGATAAATTTGAAGATTTATTTTATTTATCAATAATAGTATGTAAATCTCAGGTCTCTATTCTTATAAAAGTGAAAGATCATAGAATAAATTATCTAGATACATTATTATAAAATATTAATCTTGTCTGAGAATCTATTCACCTATCCTCAAATCAGTTTGAACGAGATTCTTTATTAGAAATTCTGTGTCAAAATTACTCTCCAAAGGATTTTCTTCATATTATTAAAAATTGAATTATTAAAGTGTATAATGTTTTCAGAGTTCAATCTATATATCGATTTTGTTTTATCCCTTTTTATCGGTCGTAGCGATAGATATATGAAATTCAATATAATTCCAGTCATTATTAGAGTCTTCCCTAAACATAGAGACAGTGAAGAAGCCATTGGACTGACTGTTGGCTTGGAATTAGATTCGGAACTAATATGCAATGCGTGCGACAACTCATTAGTAATATTGAGTTAATTCAATATGAGTTGAGAGCACACCATAAGAATCCAGATTCAAATGGAAAAATATGAGCAAAAATGAAATCAATGACGGTTTGGCCCTTTTCTGTGAATCTACTCTGTTATTCGAGCACAGAATAAAATATATTTAAATGCAGTCAACGAAACGGATTGCAGAAAAAGTCTAAAAGTATTTCTGATTCAATGAAAACACAGTTTTTGTGCACAAAAAAAGTCGTTTAGAATATTATTTATCGCATTATTGGGACTCAAATTCAATGGACTTCAACTCAACCAATATTTTATAGCTTTTTTGCAGTGAAAATATTTATAAAAACTTAACGATTAAATATTCAGTTGAGTGTAACCCAACGTAATTGTGAGCACAGACTCAAAGAGAGCACAGAATCATAAACAGGCTGAACATCACATACATTGAATTCTTATTCAATGAATTTATATTCATATTTCTGTGGAAGACATCGATTCTATGATTTTTATATGTTTTTCTTAGTTATGTCCAAATGGGGTCTACAGACCAAACATAAGGAACTGATATTTTAGCTTGGTTCATCTGGAAAATCTGGAATAAATCAGGCATATAAATACAAGTGTGACCAGAAACTAGATATTTTGGCGTTAGCATAATGAGCACCTTGGACAGCACTTTTTATATTTGGATTTTATAAAATAAACTTTCATAGATAATAGCATTAAATGTATATTTTGCTCAAAAATACTATTAATAAATAAAAAGACAGGACTTGTCTGCATTGAAAGCTTGAAATACTTGAAATCCAGTGAAATGAATCATCAAATGATCAAATCTATTGACTATTAATTATCGGAGAGAATAATGGTTTTCATGTAATTAACATAAATAATAAATTTTATTCAAGAGATTAACGTTATATCCAAAGAGATTATATCGAGGAAAATATATTTGAATTAACATTTAATAATAGATATTTGTTTGCATATATTGCTGGTTCATCTAAGTATACAATTTAACGGCTGTGCTATTAAATATTCAAAATATACGAAAATTCTGATATATATTTCACATTTGATAGGAGACTATAGATTACAATTAGATTATATCGCATCACAAGTTATCTTTTGGGGAATAAAAAGCACAGAATAAAGTCGTGTAAACTATAATATGAAAAGAATAAGAAAAAAATATAAGTAAAATATAAAAATACAAAGTATTTAATGTGAAGAATACATGATTTTATTCTGTGCTGTACTTTATTCCACACAGATTTGCATTTTTGAATTACTTTCTTCTCTCAAATTATTATTATTATATGAGAGACACAAACATAACATTCCTTGATATTCACCAGTGATAGAGTGGGAGACAAATTTTAACCAGAATATAGTTAATATAAATATTTATACATCTATATTGTGATGTATACTAAGTATTAGTTCATAGAAAGTGTTTATTTATGTATTTTGACGGCTCATAAATTTTATATTAAGATCACCGCTTAAATCATATGCAGGGATAGAAAAAAAATGGACAAGGGAACTTAAACTACATTATACTTTATGGATAAAATTCTAGATGAGATTAAAAATAGACGATTTTCAAACCAG
>JAQFXL010001690.1:0-10888 GCA_034693445.1 Edwardzetes edwardsi
TAAATATTTGGTCACTTATTTAAAAGTTGTCTCAAAAATGAATTCAAAAATTCTCAATAAATACTTAACACATCTTATTTAAGTACCTTGTTGATGGTTTAAATATGGCGGAATTGGTTGTTGATTTTTGTATTGAACTCCAGCTACTGGTATCACCGGTGGAATCCGGTTTAATTTCTCCTTTCCTTTAGGTTTGACCAATTGTGGTCTGATTACCTCTTCGTAATCGACTCCTGGATTGTTGACCGATCCCTGTCTAACGCCTCCGAATTCAGATTTGTATTTGCGATTATGATTTGAGCGATAAACTGGAGGGGGAGATGGCAGGGGTTGTACTGTGGTCACTGGCTCTTCGTAATCGGTCGTATTTTCATCGCCTACTTCTTCTGAATTTTCTTCTGTTCCCTCTGACTTATCCGCTCCATTGCCTTCTTCGCCATTCCCATAGTCATAGTCCTGACCTTAATATAAAAATCTAGTTAATATTGAATAAAAAAAATTCAATGAACAAACCTTCTTCTCCCTGTTCGCCTCCTCCACCCTGTTGTTGGCGCTCCTTTTCTGCCTGTTCCTTAGCCTGTTTTTCTTGCTGTTTTCTTATTTCTTGCAAATCTTCTTTGCTTATAAGACCAGGTGGAAACAATCCTTCGGGAAAGTTATCACCGGAACCTCCTCCTAAATTTTGTAACTGTTGAATATCGGGATCTTGATTAGGGTCTTGTGCTTCTTGTCTTTCTTCTTCATCGCCCCCTTGTCCTTCATCGCTTCCTTGTCCTTCTTCGCCACCTTCTTCTTCTCCTTCTTCACCTTCTTGCTGATCCCCTTCATCTCCAGAGTTGTCGTAATCCTGTCCCTCTTCATTATTTGAGTCGTTGTCTTTATTGATTTCATTGTTGTTCCTGTTGTTTGGATTTTGGTCATTACCTCTATTGTTGTGATAATTTCTATTGTTTCCATAATAACCTCCGCCGATATTTTCTTCGTTACCCCGCTTTCTATTGACTGCATTGAAAATATATGAGAAAAAGATTTTGAATAGAAGATCGAATAAATATGTAAATTACCCGGATTTCTATTGAAACCGCGAGGAGCACCAAATAGACCTCCTCCATCGTTCTGGCTCAGTCCTGAGCCACCAGGCTTGGGTTGTTCACCATTTAAACCGATTCCAAGTGGATTAAGTGCTGCACCCAAGCCTCCAGGCAAAAGATTTAATAGACCTCCGCCTCCTTCTCCCAGTTGTGAACGAATCGCATCTGAAATTTAATAACTGTTATATAAATTGTGACTTCATTTATAAAATTGGAGTCAATTACTGGCTATTAAAGGATTTCTCAAAAGTTGTGGATTTCTGAAAATCTGTTGCGCTATCTCTGGATTCTGTTGAGCCAATTGTCTCAATCGAGGATTATTTTGAAGCAAAAGCGCAAGTTGTGGCTCAACGCCAGAACCTGGACGACGCGAACCTCTCAATCCAGGTGCTCCACTCAAAAAAGGATTTGGGGACTGTGCTTTGGCTTGTAAAGGATCTAGATATTTTCGTTTACTCTTATTTTCATTGTATTCAACTTTCGAAGTAATATTGGGTTTTTGAATAACATTTTTATCAATCGCTGTACTCTTGTCTTCGTTTGTACCGAAAAATGCGATAAAAGTTGAGTTGTTATCCGTTTTAGCAATTGTTACGTTATTTTCAACACTGACTACATTTGATGGCTTAGTTTCGGTTGTTGTTTGAGTACTTTTGATGAGTTTGGCTGTCAGTCCAATCAACACAATTAAAATCACACTACACTTCATCTGTGAAGACAATGATTTAAATCAATGAAAACTCATTTTGAAAAATTTTTATCAAAATATTTGATTGAAAGTTGAGATTTAATTCACTTATTGCTCACATTAATTGATCAAGTCAGCTTCAGAGATGAAAGTGGTTGAATATCAAATGTTTATCGATTGATCAGTGTCTATTTAGTTCAAATGTTTATTTGAATCGCAAAACTCAAAGCTTTTGATAAACTCTAACAAAAAGTTTTAAGACATTTATTATTTCATTCAAATTCTGAATTCTGTGAAACATTTAAAAGAGTTGAGTCGAAATTTGTTGTAAAGCCTTGACTTCATTGACTTATTTCAGCAAAAGGTAAGCATTTCTGTGAATAAAATAATGGGTTTTAATGAAAACCGATTACGTTATGCGTATCCGGTTTTGTCAGTTTTTTTCAGTAAATTTTTTTTAAAAATAAAATTTGAAATTGAATCTTTGTCCATTATTCTTAAGCCAAGCGAGAGATCAGCACAAGTTCTCTTCAAATTTAAATTAACGTTTTTAAATGCCCTTGATTTTCGGTGAAAATTAGCGGGGCGGTGTCAAGTGCAATTTTCCGATTATTTCCAGCTTAAAATATATGTTAACTCTCTTTAGTTTTCATTTGCTAACAATTATTTTGACTTAACTAGAAAATTTTAAGCTTGGCCTTTTCTTAAAATGTGATGATCAGTGAACCATTCAAATATAAATTCAATTGTTGATAGTTGATGTGAAAGCAGTGTATTTAACTGAGAAGATATCAGAATAATCAAAATGAGTTCAATATCTTTCAAAAGTATACTTTTGTCGGAAGCACTGAATTTTGAAATATTTAAAAAACAAAATAAAATAAAAGTATTGCAAAATATTTGTTGTTATCGTTTCACTCCATTTGTTAATAATTATATTAAATTAGCCCTAAATTTATCTTTTGTCACAACTGTCAGATAAATAATGATTTTTATTATCTGATAATTATTTCATTTGAATAAAAGAGAAATATTTTTTGCGTCAATTTTCACAATAGTTTAAACGTATTTGAATACTATCTTCATATTTACCTCACAAACAATTATTAAATAATAATATTATTTGTCCTGAATAGAACCAGTGATGCCAAGGTCAAATTGCCCATTTGTATTAATATCAAATATCTTTGAATTGTACAGAAAGTAGACGAATGCAAACAATTCACTGTTTAATGCTTTAAAATAACTAAAAGTGTGTTTCAATTCATTTAAATACTTCAAAACTAAATGCTTTTTGACTTTCGGATATAAAATTTGAAATTTAAAAGAATTTTAAATGTTTATCATATTTTTGATTATTTTTTCTTTAGAAATGGAGGTTTAGGACATTGGAAGTATTGAAAGGTTATTATTATTAGGAGGTATAGTATAGTTCCTATTTATGTTAAATAAAGAATAAAAATACTTATAATAAGGGATAAAAGTTGGGGCAGAAATCCTAAAAGTGTTTTTCATTAAACTTTGAATAATTTTCAAATTGAAATCACAATCAAAATGTTTGACTGTCTAAAAGTTAGTGGTATTTAATCACATAAATGGGATAAATATTATGGCAAATGTGAGGAATGACATAACGAGACGAAGGATTTTTGACGAAAGTATTACAAAATGTATTGAAATTACAAATACTCACTGATTTAAAATAAGTCTGTCCTCTAAAATATATAATTTGCCGGATGTTATAGTTTACACAGTCTTTCAAATACAAATGTTCTCTACTTCTAAAGAGCCGGAACATCGCTCTATTGATCTGAGGACAGATATGACTTCATTATAAGACATAATATTGAGTGTCGGCCAAAGTCATTAATTGGACAGTCAGTCACTCTGAAAGCTCAAACAAATTTGATTTTGAAAACTTTAGATTTAAAATATATGTCTTAAGTGAATGACATAATTGTATTCATTTATTTGTGTTTAACGTAAAACACTTTTGTGATAAACTTGAAGAGAAAAGTTGATGACTTTCTGACAGCGCCGATGTCATCGCCTCAAACATAGCCTCAGGAATATTGATGAACACTGTTTTGTAATACTTTTATTATGAACTTAAAAACGGTATTTAATTTGATTTGCATTCAAGTGCCTGAAAATTGTATTTTAATTGAATTTCTCTTCGTATGAATACTTCACTTCTTTTTGTTTCACTAAAATACAGACAATTTGTATGTAATTTCAGATCATTTTGTTTGGAATTGCTTTCAACTTATACTCCATTATATCGGCCGATGAATCGCATTCAGACTTGACAGCTGCCGAGACTGGTTATGGCGGTAAAGGAGGTGCTGCTGCAGTCGCAGGTGCTGGCAAGTTCGGTAAAGCTGGCGCAGCAGGGGCTGTAGCCAAGGCAGCAGGTACTGCCGGGTTTGGTGCTAAAAAAGTTGGTAAAAAAGGTATGTTTCCATTCTTTATAACAAAACACAAATTAAAATGTTTCGGGTGAATAATTTGCATAGGGTTTGCTGCAGGAGGCGCAAAAGGTGCGGCTGGCTTCAAAAAAGGTATTAACTCATTATATTATCAAAACAATTTCAACTGGCTGATTTTTCAATATTTGAATAAAAGGAGCAGCAGCAAAGACTGGAGCAGCTCTTGGTAAATTTGGAAAAGCTGGATTCAAAAAGGCTGGAATTAAAAAAACTTTTGCCGCCGGACATAACAAGAAATTCGCAAAACTGGCGATCGTATCAACTGACCAAGCATTCAAAATCGGTACTCTTAAAGGTTTTGCTGCGTCAGGCGGTAAAGCCGGTGGCATTATAGCCAAAAAAGGAGCGGCTAAAGCTGCCGGAGCTGCTGGTTTCAAAAAAGGTGGAAAATTCGGCAAAAAAGGCTTTGCAGCTGGAGGTGCAGCCAAAGGGGGCTTCAAGAAAGGAGCAGCAGGTAAGGGTGCATTCAAGAAAGGGGGAGCTTTCGGTGCTAAAAAAATTGGTAAAAAAGTCGGTGGATTTGGAGGCGGACTTCTCGGATAATTTTAAACAATTTAATCTAATTTAAGTCATTTTCTATTTTTATTTTACTTATTATTTTAGTTTTAATCAATTGAATTGATTGACAAAAAGTCTCTGAAATCAAATTTGTGATAAATTTTATCCAATTTTTATATTTTTATAAGAATTTAATTTATTTGTATTTTTAAAAATATTTTCTCTTCAAAAGATCCGATGAAATAAAAGTTTTCATGCATTCAATCGTTTTCTGAATCTCTTAATGATTTTTAGGCCTCAAAAATTATAAATATAGTCTCATATATATATACAATTTTAATTCATTCTCTTCCTTTGAACTTTACCCAGGTACTTAAGTTTTAAGCAGTTGAAAAGTTTTTTAACTTGACTATTTCTATCTCAACATTTAGTTTTTAGTTATCCATTTGAAAACATTGAAATAAATAAATTTCGATTCAATAAAAATAGACTGAGAACTAGAAATGAGGGCAAAACCTAATTAATTATTCAATAATTTGGTAAATGTAATAATAATGTTTAAATTTCGGATCAATTATCGTTAATTCAGTTCAGAATAGTACAGTTTGTAGTTATGCAAGTGGTTTTAACGGTAATTGCAAAATCATACCAGTTAACAATAATATTAGTTAACAATAATACCAGTTAACAAGAACATCAGTTAATTTGTGGTTTAAAATTTATATTTATTTCTCGATTGTGTCATCAATTCAACGAAATAAAAGACATTGCAATCAATTATCAGTAATGTTGAAAAAGGTTCTGTCCAACAATTCCTTTAACTCAAGGTCTAAAAAGAGATAGTATTGTATTAAATATGATTTAATTTCGACAATTTGTCAACCATTTCATAAACGAGTTATAAAGTTGATACAGGTACATTTTGATGTTTTGTTGACAAAATAACACTGAATGAAATGAGTTTCAAATGACTTACATTTCATTCAAAATAAGAAAAATTTAAATTTTGTTTAAAGTCTTTAAAAGTTTTTGTTTCGATTGTTTGGATTTTTGAAGGATTTTGTTTCAATTGAAAGCAAAATGATTTCAAAATAATTTCATTTTCATATTTATCGAGTGTTTAGTAAATAAAATTCAAATGAAAACAAATTAGTAAATACTTATGAAAGACAGCAACAGTTTATCGATTTGTTGAAACCCACAAACAATTGCCAACAAATTATTATATTTTATTTTTTTATTGAAAACTTTCGCTCATCTTTTGATAATCAATAAGTTAATCGCAAACAAATAAAACTCTAAATATAGTAGATTCTTGGTTAAACATCAGTGGCAGCAAATCTGTCACAAGGTTAAAACTGTGAGTGAGTTACTTAAAATAAGAAAAACTGAAATTCAAAAATTACCAAATTTATTAAAAAGCAAAAACATTAGTCATCTTTAATGTCAGTTAAAAAAAAATATGTAAATATTTCAATTTTGCATATTTTGCACCTAGCTTCAAATGGAATTTTTTCAAAGTAAAGATCGTTGAATAGACGATCGCAGAAATCAAACAATTGTATAGATTATCATTTTTCATCTTTTTTTAATGACATTACTGTCATTTTTGTGAATTAAATGTTGACTGCAATGTAAATTTGATTGAGTATTACATTTGTATATAACGTTAATCTGATAAATATTGAAATAATCTCTAAAAAATTGAGGTGAATATGGAGTCAAAAGGACTCATTTATTTGTTAAACATTAGAGATCTTCTCAATGAATGTCGAATCTGAAGATATCTTGAATTAAGGTCTGAGAAAAGTTTTAGTTTCTTCTGTTGATTGAACTGAACATGCTTATTTTTCTTTGCATTACATATCTTTGTATTGTTTATCTTTTAAGTCGTATTATTCGGTGAAAAAACTTCAAATTGAATTTCAATCACTGAAAACGATGTGAAGTGACGTCAGTTTGTGTTGAAGTCTAACGATTCAAATCTATTCTCAATATTTCTAAAGAAATAATTCATTCTTTTGCTCTTTTCATAAACTTTCACTTTTTTCATAAATTAATATTTTCTTAAATACAATAATCTTTTTATTGAATTTTCTTATTTTTTGTGAAAACATTAAATAAATTGAATTTTATGTTAAAATAATAAAATTGATTCGCTATAAGACATGTGTTTAATAAGAGTTTTATTTATAAATATTTTAATTAACTTTAATTCAATTAACTCCAAACAAAATCAACTTAATATCAGTGAAGACTCTATTGATTTCAATAATATATTTATTCTAAGACCGATTGCAAAGAATATCTCATTAAAGTCATTCCAAAATATTTCTAAAGAAAGTGAATTAAAAGATTTTGAAAATGTCAACCAATCTGACCACAAATCGAATGATAAAAATGAAGATCTAAATGAACCTGATTATGACTTGGATTTAAGTTATGATTACAATGATATAAACGATGACCGAAAAGATAAAATGATTGGCTCTGATCATTTCATTGATGCCATATTTGATTCTCTAGCTCATGATCAAGATGAAAATTCATCAAAGAATGAGACAATTGTATGGTTGGAAAAGTTATCGCAATTATTTGATAATATGTGGAATTTTGTGAAACCAATTCAAATGAAATCATCGCAAAGAATATTTGAATTGATTTATTCAACTCATTTGAGTGAACAATGTTTGGCAGCTTTGGTCACAACCAGCACAGCATTGGTTTCTAAGAAACTCTGGGCTTTTAAAAGTCAGTTATTTCTCTGAATGACTACAATATTTTATCAAATGATTTTGCTTTCAGTGATTGATTCGATGGCAAAAATTCCGTCCGCTTTAGCTGAAGGAGTCTTCACATCATTTGGTGAATACGATGAGTGTCTTAGTGTTGAAAGTGATTCCCAATTGAATGAAAAATCATTTGTTGGCAAATATTGTTTCGTCAAACCTCTCATTCCTATCAATTTAGTCAAGTCTTTGATTTTTGAGCCAAACATCAATCAATCGATTCACGAAATTCCACAAAACTTTAAAGAAATTGAGAAAATGATTAAAAATAATGCAAATATAATCAAACTTGTCTTGGCTTTTGACGAAAACTTAAGTAAAACATATTTTGAAGCGTTTCGGTTCGGGATTTGTATTCCTTCCAAATGTTCTGCAAATGAAATTCAAAACGTTTTCAATAAAAGTGAGTTTTGTTTTGAAAAATACACTCGAATGCTTATATAATGAACACGAATGGATTGAAGAATCTGTTCATTATGGAGAAATGTTGATTATAATGCATTATTCTCAACATTAATGTCTATTGAAGTGGATTTAGAAGTTGTTCATTATATATGATGTTCATTATAAAGGAAAGTTCATTATATATGATATTCATTGTAAAAGCATTCCAGTGTAAACATTATTTTCATATTTTACTAGTTTTCAGATCAAAAACTGGTGTAACTCTTTCTATTGGACCGGAATGTGATACTAAAACTGAGAGGATAAGTTCAAACAAATTTCATTCAATTGCTATGTGATTATAGAAAACATCGATTTTCAATAATAACATTGAATGTCAACCTTTCATTGCAGGATAACCTTCAGCCTACTTTTGATTTTGGTTGTGATGAGCAGTATATTTGAATTAAGTCACTTTTATGTCATAAAATGTGTGAAATCAAATCAAACCCAGAATTTGTGGACAAGTTTTTCGTTAATATCGAACACAAAATTACTTTTTGCGCGAAAAATAAACCGCATATCGAGTGCCGACTCAATACTTATGACTTATATATTATGGACTTTCATTGCGCGCTCATACCTTTCTCCCCTTTACATTGGTGCCATTGGGTTGAAAAAAATTTTCAATTCAATCCCGAATCGTTTGATGACTGACCCTCATTATTTTTGGGTTAGGACTCCATTTCCAAATGAGACCCTCATTATTATTAGGTACTAAACTTCAAATACATTTGTAGCCATAATAACCAAATATTTTTCAAATTCACAGCTCATTCATAATATCTTACAATTATTTCGGTTTCACAAAACTAAGAAATTCTTTCAGTAATTATTTGAAATATTGTTTACTTCGATGGATAAAACTCAGCAGAAGATTAATCGGTCCCATACTTGTGGTCTATATATTATCTGAAAGAGGAAGTGGTCCGCTTTGGTCTGATCTAAAGCCTCAATTCAAGAACGCCTGCGAACGACATTTTCTACCATCACTTCTACTTTTCAACAATTATTTTGAAGATTTCGATCAATTGGTTGGTTATTAATTGATGTGATTTTTTAATTAGTATTGAATTTGATATTTAGTGCAACTCATCATTTCTGGCGCCAGTATTTCAACTGCAAATATTTGCACCTCTTTTTCTGCTCGTATTGAGAAGAAGTGGAAGAATTGGATTTATTTTATTATTTAATTTAATTATTATTGGAATCTTTGCCTCCATTTCTCCCAAACTATTCTCAGATCAAAAAATAATTCCATTTGAAATCTCATCCGTCAAGTCTTTGTCACAAATAAAACGATCGATTATTCGTTTCACACAATATACTGATCAGTATATCAGTTCCTTTGCTATGGGCTTACTTTTGGGTTATGCTGTTCGAAAACATCCTAATTTGAAAATATCTAAATTTACCCAGTTGATTTTGTGGATTGTTTTACCGGCAATCAGTTTGTTGTCAGTGTTTTGGGCTGAAAGTTTCATTTACTTCAATACAAATATCGCTGAAAAACAATTGAGTTTAATGTCGTGTTATTGTTTGGGAAAAGTTATGTGGAATTTAGGGATCGGGTGGTGTATATACGCGTGTAGTACTAAACGAGGAGGTAATGCCCTTCAGTGTACTTGATTATTAACAAGACTAACTAATCTTATAAATGCTTTTTAGGTATAATTAATAAAATTATGAATTTAAAATTTTTTCGACCCTTTTCACGGCTGTCCATAACTTTTCTGGTTGTGCACTCAATTGTCATAAATTATCGAATGTTTATCCGAAGAGAAGTATATGTTATGACACATACATCGACGGTAAGTCTTTTAAGAGATCAAAGTCTTGTTTTATTGCATTCACTCTATGTTTAGATAGAAAGAATAATAACAGATTTTGTGCTGTCCTTTGGATTGTCTTATTTACTTCATCTGCTAATTGAAGAGCCGATCAATAATTTAATTGAACTTAAATTTAAACCAAATTTTCAACAAAAATCCGATACAAAGACCACGAAAAAAGAGAATCTTCTAAAAAATGAAAATACTATTGTTTTGAAATATATGTTTCCAAATGATAACAATTTTTGAATTTTTTCAAATAAACACATCCACTGAACTTGAAATTGAATTAATGAAATACTTATGAAAACCTCTGTAATGTTTAATCAATACAATTATAGAGGAAAATTGTATTCAAACAAAATCTGTTTAAACAAAACTAATTATATCAGAAAAAATTTATCGGTTTTACGAGCTTTGTATTAAATAGCATTTAACAAAAGAACTTGAACCAAATTATTCGAATTGAAATTATCAAGAAATGAAATCTCTTATCATTAAACTGTTTTCTATCATTTTGATAGTTATTGATTTGTTTGAATACATTTGTGGTCTCAATGAGGCAAAAGAAGTCGAAAAAAAATTTCACGATTTAATGGAGAAACTTCATCACGTGGATCACCTAGAATATTTGATTCATTTGAAAATATGTGGTGAATCCACTCTTGATGGAGACATTGGTCTCACTGTTGACAAGTGTAAGGCAATAATGAAATGTGAAAAATTGGATGATGACCAGGTATACAAATTACTTTAATTGATAAAATCATTTTTTAAAAATGGTTTAAATTATTTTCTTATTGCTATTCGTTTGTTATTTTAATATAAGGTTTGGAATGAAACTGAAGGCAACGTTATTTGCATTGAAAAAGCATTTAAAGGGATGAGTAGTGAAAAGATTGTGTTCAACATTCTCTGCAATCAAACTAAAGACGTGAATATATATAAAATTCCTTTTATTCTTATTTTCATTTATTTACTTACCGTATTACCTCGCTTTAAACGGCATGCCGGTATAAAGTGAATTTGAGGATAGTGCCGGTATACCTCGAGGTAG
>JAQFXL010001691.1:0-10887 GCA_034693445.1 Edwardzetes edwardsi
ATAGGTAATAAAAGAGCGAAAAACTGAATTCATGAAGAAATTGGAGGAAAACAAAGAGGATAGTATTGAGAAGACTTTGACGGACATCGGTTCCAAACGGCGGTTGGCTTTTCTCGACTCACTTCTCATTCATCACATCAAAAATCCTGAAAAGTTTACTGAACTGGACATTAGAGAAGAAGTCGATACTTTTATGTTTGAGGGACACGATACTACCTCCGCTGCACTTATGTTTGCCCTCTTACTCATAGGGCACCACCAGGCGGTGCAGGTACTCCTTAAAAAACTACTTATTTCACCTGATAATTATGCTTTTCTTTTGTTTTAAGACTAAAATTGATGAGGAAATGGATGAAATTTTTGGAAATGACATCAATCGCGACATAACTATTGAAGACCTGAGAAATATGCGTTATTTGGAGCAATGCATTAAAGAGACGCTTCGTTTATATCCATCGGTGCCATACATTGCAAGAAAAAACAACGAACCGTTTTTCATTGGAAACTATGAAATACCAAAAGACACGACTTGTTTCGTCCTGTTTTATATGCTTCACAGGGATCCGGATGTTTTTACCAATCCCGAGGTTTTTGATCCGAACCGTTTTTCAAATGATAGTGTAGGCAGACATCCATATGCTTACGTACCATTCAGTGCCGGTCCCCGTAATTGTATCGGACAGAAGTTTGCAATGTTTGAGGGAAAGGCACTCTTGGCGTCAATACTGAGACGGTATCGCATCAAATCATTGGTTCAAATAAATGATGTAAAACTTGATATCTCTATCATTCTTAAGCCTTGCTCTGAGCTCAGAATGAAGTTTGAAAATAGATTTGACCATTAATAAATCAATAGTTTATCGAAACCTCCAGGATAAATTTAATTAACACATTAAGGGGTTATCATTAGATTTCACAGAATTAATCAATAATCAAGGATATTGATCATAAATCTCATGGATTGAATAATATAAAGCCACCTGTGCTTCAACTGATAAATATTGGGTATTATTACTCTTGAGATATCAATCACTGAATTGGTTTCTCCCACTGAGAACTGAGAAACTAACCAAATGTTTAGTTATTATTATTATCTTTTTCTTCCAAAACTCATATAAAAAGGTTTTAAATATTTCAAGTAATTAATAAAAAGTATATTTTTTAGACAAATAAGTGATTTAAATATCAAATAAAATGAAATTATTGATTGCTTTGGCGTTTGTTTGTATTATATCTGTGTCGATGTCCTGTAAATGTCTTCTAACGGATGTCAAAAACCACTTCTGTAGCTCTGACTTCGCGCTGAAGATCGAAGTATTGACAGAAAGACAGACGACTGCAGAGCCGAACGAAGTCTGGTTCGGAACTAAAGTGACTCAGATTTTCAAAGCCGACGATCGCATGAAAATTCCGATAATTTCGGGAAAAATATATACTTCGGCTTCAAGTGCTTCCTGTGGTCGAGACTTGAAAAAAGGAAAGACTTATATAGTGATGGGTAGTCTTAATAATGGAAGTCTTCATGTAATTTCATGTGGATTTGGCAAAGAAGTCAATCAATTGTCTGCAGAAGAGAAACAATTCTTCGTTAAAGACTACGAAACAGTTGTCTGTTAACTAATATTTCATTAAATTTGAAACAAATAAAAATATGATTCAATTTTTTTATTAAACTTTCATTAAAATGTTGATAAAATACCCTTAAATTAAAGTCTTTTCATAACAATATCCTTAGTATTTGCGTCACTCTATAAAAGTTTTCAATTGTGAGACATCTGTCTGTCCTTTCATTTGATAAATGGATACAGAATTTGAACAAATCATTAAATAAAATAGAGTTTGAATTTTATTTCATTTTCACTCAATTCTTGTTTTTTATTAAAAATATCACTGAAATAGATAATAAATATGTTGGGAACAACCTTTTGGACAATTTTATTTATCTTGTCCATTTCATTGATAGTTTCAAACAATGGTTCGGATCAACAGTGCAGAGCAAGTCAGTATAATGGAAAACCCGGCTTTTGTATCAGTAGTGGTAACTGTAACGGACTGAGCGATTCGAGCATCAATCTGTGCGGCGGACAGGGGATAGTCTGCTGTTATGGAAACTTCAAACCCTTAAGTAAACTTATGTAAACCCTTATGGATAAAGTTTGTGACATAATTTTTCAATTGAAAATTCAGATCAGGACACGACTTCTCAAAGCCCTGATTCATGTCAAACCACTTCAAGAAAAAGTTGGAGAGCTCTGAGTTCTAGAAATACTCTCAAAGATTTAGCGCCGGTCAGCCATATATTCATACATCACACTAATGATGGAAACTCCTGTCAAAACGATGAGAGCTGTTCATTGAGAGTTAGGTCTCTCCAAAGCTATCATCAGTTGACTAAGAAATGGGATGACATCGCCTGGAACTTCCTCATCGGTAAATCATTGTTTTCTATTCACATATTCACGTAATTCTTTGTAAAGGTGGCGATGGAAAGGTGTATGAAGGGATCGGTTGGAAAAAGCAAGGATTTCATACATTGAACTGGAATGACAAGTCTTTGGGAATAGCTTTTATCGGAAACTTCATTGAAAAGAATCAAAATATTGATAACATATTAGACCGTATGCTCGACGCTCTGGACAAACTCATCACTTGTGGTCTTAACCAAGGCTACATTAAAAGTGGTTTCAAAATGCACGGACATAGAGATGTTAGAGGTATGACCACTAGATGCCCAGGAGACTATCTCTATAGTGAGTTAAAAGAGCAATTCAATAGCTTTGAATCCGGTCCAATCTAATAGACTGGTTATAATGTGACAGAAATATCACTTTTAATAAATTAAATTAAAATCAAATCAAATATTATTAATATAAATATTAAATTTGAAAAATAGTGATCTCCTCTTCGAGAGTGTCTTTTTTAGGACAGATTCCTCTCCCATAACGACATTTAGTGACGAAATGAATTCTCAAGTTATGATTCAAATCATTCAACTCTTTGTTGCAATACTTTTCAAATACTTCTTCTGCTGTTCTTTGAATATCATTTGCATTTTGAGCAGTCAGTCCTCTGGTTTGTGCGAATTCTTCCAAATTATTCACAACATGTTTCTTATTCTGAGTGATTACATCGACTTTCTCTCTTAAGAGACTGTAATTGTTTTCATTTTCATCCGATGGCCTCAAATACATGACATATTCATCAGAAAGATAAAGTGCCCAAAGGGTGACCACATCAAAGTAGCCGTCATATGTAATTTGTATGATATCACCAATTTTTAATTCAATTGATTCGCATTCCATCTTAGAAAGACCTCCCATATCAGTGGCATCTGTTGAAAGAGCTACTGGTCCATCCGTCTGGTTTTCAGCACTGGTATTACTCATTCTTAAATCCATTTTACTTAAGAGAAAAGTGTAGAAAAATTTTTGTTTATATTTTCTCATCATTTCTATGGTTTCGTTGAATTCATTAATTATTTCAATTTCTTTGACATTCAGACGCCAACTACAAGATTTTGACAATAGTTGAGCACAAGTGGGTCTCTTTTTCCACCTGGTCTCAAACATTTCGATGAAGATTGCTTCCAATGATTTATATTTATTCTGAATCTCTTTATTTTTCTTTTCGATTGATTTTTCCCATCTATTGATGAAAAATAATTTAATTTTCTGTTGAATAACAGACAAAGAGATATACCGATCAAACTCCACACCAAACAATTGGTGGCCAATCAGTCCCACACTATAGACGTCCGATTTGCTATCATAGATCTTGCTTTGGCCAACCTCTGGTGCCATAAAGCTGATGGTGCCTTTATCCCTTGTGTTGGACTGTCCGCTAAAGTTGTGGGGCTTTGCATAACCGAAATCACATAACTTTAGAAACTGCTTATTATTTGCATTCATTTGATAGGAGACGAGAATATTCTCGGGTTTGATATCTCTGTGAATAATCTGAGGCTTCAAAGTATGCAAAAAGTTGAGGCTTTGAATAATCTCTTGGAATAATTCACATGAAATGAAGTAATCAATTAAAGACAACTCATAGCTGTCGACACTTGACTTAAACAGTTCTGATTTGTCTTTTATTATATCATTGAGATTATTGTCGCAAAACTCCATTTGAAGACAGAGATAGTTCTCTTCAATCCATGCATTCCTGTATTGAACGACATAATCGCTTCTGGCCTTATGTAAGACCTTCAGCTCCCTTATACCGGACACCCAGAAGTCGTCATCAATTTCTTAATACGAAAAGAAAAATCAAAATAATCTCTGAAAAGACAACCGAAAAGACATATTTGAAATAATTACTGTCAAACTTAATCTTCTTTATTGCATGGATAGTTTTGTCTGACTTTTGTTTGACCTGGTAGACACAGCCATAGCTACCATTGCCAATGCACTTCTTAACCTTGAAGTCGTTATTGAATTTGCCCTCACTTTGAACTAACTTTATATTAGAACTCATTATTCCATAAGATATTCAAAATTGTGATAAAACACTAGAATTAAACTATGAATCTGGGTCATTTTGTTATTCATATAATTCAAATAATAAAATTAAATAACCAATCAAAACTAACAAGTTGGCCATTTTGTTCAATAAAAAATTATCTTTACTTCAATGGATAACATTAAAAACAATAGCTCTGAACAATAGATAAGGCATTCCATTAACTCTTATTTGTTATAAGTTTTGAAATGAAACTCCAATTTATTTATAATTTGATTTACATTCTCACCGCTCGACTCCTAATTTGAATCGAAAATTAATTAAATTTATATATTTTTGTGCCATTAATAGTAGGAAAGGCTGTTTGAAGACCTGATTACAAATGTAATTATATTAAATAACAGGATTATAATGACTGTGAAAACCAGATTGAGTTATATATAAACGAATTTCAAGTTTTAATTGAAAAATCGAAATCAAATTCAAATATTATCTCTTATTTTTGGGAACAAAATATTTATAAATGAAAACAAAAATGTTTTTCAAAAACTCATTTTCTTTTTATCTACGAATAGATAAATTTAATTGCCAGTTAACTTTGGTTTATCCCCCCAATAATTGTATCAGTGAACATTCAATTAATTGACAAATACTGATAAAACCTGTTGTATCTAATCCTGAATAATCTGAGAAAATTAATATTTGTTATGCACTCATATAATCATAACACCAATAAAATTGGTTTTATTACAAGAATATTCTCTTCAGAATTACCAGAATAAAAGTCAAATTAAATAAGGCCTGAAAATGAGATCAATTCCTCTCCATTTCGCGATTTTATATATAATTTCCAATTTATGTTCCGTTTATTCTTACAATTATTGTTATGATATGAATAATAACACAAATGTCGGTCAGTGTCCACAAAAAGAGTATTTCATCGAAAAGAAAAATATTTCATGTATTTGTTCTGATGATAAAAACATTACTTGCAATGGTACAAGGGGCTTGGATTCCATTTTCGGCATATTATCCAATCAAATACACCACAGTTTGAGATTCTTTGAAAAGTTGGTCATAAATAAGTGCAGTTATAATGAATTAAAAACCAATCTTTTCGATGGAATCAAATTCAAGAAAATTCAATTCTCGAACTGTTATAATGTCAAAGAGTTTTCTCCTCATATATTCGGCAGTACTTCAAATACGGTCGAAGAACTGGATTTGGAACTGTTTAAGAACCAAAATGACACAGAATTCAACAATTTCTGGACAAATGTGTTTCACTCGATCGGACATCTCTCACATCTTAAAAAATTGAAAATCACTAGATTCAATTCAATGATTATTCCCGACTTTGCCCTCAAATCATTGAGTTCATTATCGCTCAGAATAACTGATATTCATTTCAATAACGGGAGAGGTATGTATGTTTTGACTAAAAATCAACAAAACTAAACCTAAATATTTCATTAGATAACGACAATTATATAGAATCTATTGGAAAAGACGCATTCAATGACCTTGTTGACTTAACAACACTTGACTTCTCAAACATTGGAATTGGTTCTATCAAAGAAAATGCTTTTCAGAGCCAACTTTTAGGGTCAAAACAAATGAATTTAAGTCTAACTGCAGAACAGATTTTGAAAACAAATTTTGACAAAAATTCATTAAAAGCGTCGAAACGAAGCATTAATTTAATTATAAACAGTCGACAAAATAATATTACTTTTCATTTGAACCAAACTTATTTGAAACCATTTTTGGACGAAAAGAAAGAGAATTTAATAATATTTAAACCAATGATAAATTGCAACCAGCAATTTATTGATCACAATTCATGGCTATTAAATGATATCAAGTATAAGATGCAAATCTTCGGCAATTGTAGCGACGGTGGAATAGATTTGATTGAAAAACTAAACCAATCAATTACGACACTTCATTCTACTTCAGTGCACAGTTGACTTGCAATTTAAAAAGATTTCATATTGTACTTGGTGTTATTAAAACAAATAAAAGTCTAATAAAATGTCATTAATTTAAATATTCTTCAAGTGATTCATTCATTCATTTGTTTTAGCGCTGAGAGGATTTGCTTCAAAGTTGTTCATTTGCTCCAAGTATTTGTAGAGATTGTGTCCGGGACAGGCTGTCCGCCTAACATCTCTGTGTCCGTGTATTCTATAATTTTTACGAATAGATCCGTCTTTGAGACCACAAGCGATCAGATTCTGTAATGCACTCAACATTTCATTGGAAGGGTATTCGTCATTATAGTTGCCAATCATCCCTATCCCTAATGAATTGTGATTCCAACCCAATGTGTGAAAGCCTTCTTTATTCCAACCCAACCCTTCATAAATGACACCATTTCCTCCTTTCAAATAATTCAAAGAATTCTATATAAAAATCAAAAGTTATTCATAGAAATACCGATCATATAATTCCAGGCGATATCAGCCCAGCCTTTATTCAGCTGATGATAGCTCTGAAGAGATCTGATTCTGACCCGACACGACTCATCATTATAACAGGAGTTGCCGTCATCGGTGTGATGAATGAATATATGGTCCACCGGTTCTATACTTGTAATCAGTTTACTCGGATTCCTTGCTTTCCATTGACTTCTTGTTATGAATGTCGGACAGGGAGTGTCCATCTCTTGATCTGAGTTATCTGAATAGCAATAAATAATAACAATTCAGGAAATATTGCAAAAATATAAAAAAGATAAATAAATTGAGAAAAAGTATCAAGACACAGTGTGATCATTGATAAGACGCCTTCTCATAACTCACTTGAATCTGAAGAGCAGTCATAACTGCCATAACAACAAACAGCAGTTCCAGAGCACAGATTATTCACAGAAAACCCTTTGCAACAGAACTGATCGGAAGTACAAAAGCCATTAGTGTTTTGATGAGTTGTGAACTCACACTGACTGTCAACACATCTCATAATTGATATCAAAGACAACATGAAAGACAACACAATTTGATTGAAATTCATCTTAAATACAGTTATGTCCGCAGTTTTGCCGAAAACTTAATTATTTCTCTAAAAAAACGGGTTTTCATTCAAATTTCTATTGTTTTTTGTTCTGAACTTTTGTTTTACTTTTGATAATAACTTGAATTTATAATCGTTTTGACACATCATTCAATTGTTTTATTCAACGTAAAGAATTTGAGTTGTTGTCAGGCCTTCCCTCATAAATGACTAGTTGATAACTTTCCTCTTTTCATATACGGGTTTTTTCTTTAATTTAGTTTTTATTTAAATTTTTTAATCAAAACTAAGAGTTATTTTCTATGAATTACATTAAAAATCATATTTCAAAGTATTTGCAATTTAGCAAAGGATGTGTGGTTCCCATCGCCTGACCTAATAACAGAGCCACCGGTTCTCAAAAATAGTAAAACTACTGATTATTTACAAACTCGTGTATTGATATCTCAATGAAATATTATTAAATTAAAAGGATATTCAACTGAAAAAAAACGATAAAAGCAGGGTTGATCAAGGACAATCATCTAAAATCTCCCCCGGCTTCGATAACTGAGTCACGAAGTTTTAAATTGCCGCAAGTTATGAAAATATGGTCGATAACCCCCTTTTAAAATATGAGAATCCAATAAAACTAATCTTTTAATTGATTGATAACTAATAGATTGATTTGCTTTGAATTAGAGTATAATTGTATGTAATTTTCGATCCGTAATAAAGCCATTGAATTAATTTATTGAACTTTTCTTTTCGAATAATTTTTATTTGATATTAAAATCATTTTTTTTATTACAATAATTTTGATTAAATATATCATTGAATGAGCGCATGAGTTGATAGATGAGTTTAATCAACTTTTGTCTCACATTTCAATTGAATTTCCAAATTAACGGTTCATCTCTTCAGAAATTATATCAAAGGTTTTTGGACATAAAAAACACATTAAAAGTCACCCTTTTTTCAGACACATTTGAATTTATAAAATTAAAGGGAAAATGAAAAAAAAATTTTAGATTATCTAAAAATATATATTTGAGTCATATTTCAAAAGAGTGTTTCAATAATTCAAAACTCTTTTGAATTTATAAACAAATTTATGAGTTTTACTAATTTTGTTTTCAAATATATTATTGATTTTTAAACGAGTATTTACTTTAAAGACATATTTGTGGTAATTATTCTGTTCGCAAACCATGAAATAAAAACTGCTTTAAAGAGATTTTCTCAAACTTATTGCAAAATTTGATTACTCTTAAAGTGATGGCTATTATTGTGTTCATTGAAGTGAAACAAAAGCATAAAATCAAAAAAAAAAATCATTCATTCATTCATTTATTCAATCCTTTGAGATATTCAGCAAAACATAACTTTTACACAAATAATTGAAAATACTTCTCAGGTTTTATGGGTTAACCCAAATGTATCCTTAAATAGAAAAAGCATTTAAACTAACATATTGTTTGAAAATAATAAGAAATTCTAAAGAATTAATTCTATGTTTTTGTTGAATCCCTTCCTTTCGATGTCATAAAATAAATGTCAAAAAACCAAACGTTTAACGACTGCCACAAAAAGATTTGCATTATTTTTGTGTTTGACTTCTTATAGATTAGAATTCATCACAAGTTTTGAGTTTTTCTTTTCTTTTTTGAATAAAAGATTTTAATTTTGAAAAAAATAATGAAAATAATAGAAAAAGAAGTTCTTGTAATCTCAGGGATTTCCGGAAGATATCCTGGTAATTATCACGATTGGTTTTTAATGATAAGATATAATGATTTGAATTTGAAATTCAGAATCAAATTGCATTGATGAATTCAGTGATAACTTGTATAATGGCGTGAATATGATTACTGATGACTAAAGAAGATTTTCAAAAGGTTTGAATGAAAAAAAATCGTGAATTTGTCTGAAAACGTGATAATAATTATGAATTATTCTAAGTATTCAATGGCTGTCCGATGTCCGAAGCGGCAAACTAAAGAATGCCGAACACTTGGACGCAGACTTCTTCGGCGTCACTGACTATAAAGCCAATTATATGGACGCACAGATCAGAGCGATGTTGACTTATGACTTACGAAGCAATTTGTGACTCCTGTAGTAATCCACTCATTAAATCATTAAATTCATGAAACCCTGTCTCAAAGGCACTGTTCCGGAGGCGCTGGCGTATTCGTGGGCCAGTATGCGGACGAAGGACTGGTAGCCTATCGTGACTTTACACAACTGCCGGCTTATAAGAACTTTATGTCGCAAACAATTGCGAGAAAACTCAATTTTTTGGGTCCGACCTTCTCAGCAGACGCTGCCTGTGCTTCCAGTTTAGTGGCACTGCATGAGGCCTTCATAGCAGTGAGGAGCGGGCGATGCGATCGTGCCGTAGTTATCGGAGTTAACATAATGTTCAATCCGGGCATTGAATACAGACTTCTTCAAACTCAATATGATTTCACCGGACAGTAAGTGCATGTGTTTAGACCAAAGAGCCAACGGCTATGCTAAAGGGGAGGCCTGTGTCACGATTGTGGTGGAGCGTCAGACCTGTGCTAAACGTATTTACGCGCTTTTAGTTAACATAAAGTCTAATAATGACGGCTATAAAGAAGAGGGAATAACTTTCCCCAATTGGCGCCGACAAAACACAGTTATCGGCTCCACATATGAAGAGTCGATCCCAAGAGAGTAGATTATGTGGAGGCGCACAGCACAGGAACAAAGGCTGGAGATCCGGTCGAAATGCGAGCCATTTATCACTCTTTGATCGAAGGTTTGCCACAAAACTCACGCTTTGCTTACAAATTAGAAAACATTTGTTTTTCTCAATGAAATCGTTTTTTACTCATTAATAGGAAGAGACAGAGAAAAACCTTTACTTATCGGCGCTCTTAAGTCAAACATTGGACATACGGAGGGGCCTCAGGTCTCGCAACGATCACGAAAATTAACCTCTCCTTTGAAAATGAGATCATTGGTGCAAACCTGCACTTTTAGAGACAAAATCCTAAAATTGAAAGTCTAATCAAAGAGTATTTGAAAATATTAATGAAAATACTATTTTTACGACCGATTTTTGTTGGAGTAAACAACTTTGGATTCGGAGGCTCTAACACTCACGCAATACTTAAATCACCTAAAATCAAAGCACATGCAGATAAGGCACTGATTGCTGACTCATATCCACGACTAGTAGTGATGTGCGGTCGTAATGAAGAATATATTCAATACTTTTTCCAGAGGACTGACTGCTCAAAATTCAAATGATTTTCAAAGAACAGCAGAAGAAGTATTCAAAGAGTTGAATGATGTCCGTCAATACTCTTTTCCAGAATCTGATTTTGATTTAATCGGATATTCTTATGGAGTATTCATTACCTTTGAAATGAGTCTTATTTTGCAGAACAAATGCAACAAAAG
>JAQFXL010001692.1:0-10883 GCA_034693445.1 Edwardzetes edwardsi
AATATCGATTTAAACGAAAAAATTGAGCGATTCATCCATTTATTCATTTAATTAATTTTGAAATTATTGAACCCATTTTTAAATGCAATTATAATTTACTCAATGAATAATTTAGTTGACATTTGAGAGTCATTTGCTTTATTATTATTGCTATCTTTTACGTGTGTAATGCATTTGAAGTTAATTTCATTACTCATTTTACTCATTTCACAGCAAATTAATATTCAATCGACTGTCAAAATAATAATATTTTTGATAATATTCGAGGAAATATTACATTTTTGATGTGTCTGAGAGATAATTATTCGAGTAATCAATTGTTTCCTTAACATCTTTTGAGCCTTTTTTCATGAGTTTTCAAAATAAAAGATGAGTTTAAGTGAAGAAAATCAAGTTTTCTTTGTTGGAATGCAATCAACATGATGAAATAGTTTTCGAGAATAAATAGTTTCGCAATCAGTTTGTCAGTGCATTTGCGAAGATTTGTCTCACTTTCCGCTCATTTGCACTGATTTTGTGCCAATTTTTTATTCTTTCCTTTGGTTTACAAATCAGTTTTGAATGCCGTAAACACTGTTTCTCTTTGATTACTATTATTAATGTGGAAACTCATTGACCTTCTTATTAGTTGATCTCCTTTTGGAATATTTTCACTGCACTTATGTATTCCACTCCACTCTTGAATATTTCGCTCCCCTTTTCACTGATAATTGACAGTTATGTGAGAACTTCTCACTAATTGATTGTTTATTAATGTTTTCCACATTTTATTAAATATTTTATTTATTTTCCCAAATAATGAACAGTTGAGGAATTCTAGCGATCCGTCGGGTGCTTCAAATGTGACCACCGGTCAGTTTATAGGGATAATAGCGTCGCGAGTCTTCTATATGAGCCTCGGTATGGGACTGTCCATTAATGGCCACCACTCATTCTGCGGAGACTACATATACTCAGGACATACAGTCATCTTAACGCTAACGTATTTAATGTTTCGGGAGTACGCCATCCCCTCCCGGTGTCGGACATATTTGTGGAAATTGGTCAGCTTTTTACTGTTCGCCCTGACTATTACCGGAGTGGTCTGCATATTGATAGCTCGGGGACACTATCTTATCGATATAGTGATCGCCTATTTCGTAACGACGCGTATATTTTGGATCTATCACACCCTCTGTTATAATACTGCCCTCAGGTATACGCCATCGACTAACTACTTGTCGAGGGTTTGGTGGTATCAGATATTCCTTTACTTTGAAACCGGGCATCAATCGAGTGAACGGATCAGTTGCGGCGATCGGGTTGACAACCAATTATCTCAGATGACTCCGCGTTCGTTCGAGTGGCCGCTGCCGTGGCCGCGGGTTTTTCGTCGCAAAAGGCGTTCCGCTCAAAGACTTCTTCAATCGCAACAAGCATAGGGTTGGAGTCAAATACAAAAGTCTTAAACAAATTGTTTGATATTTAGGTTAAGATTTCATATAAACTAAAAGCCATTACATTAAGTGATTTGAAACTGATTTGGATTTTGATTTCTTTGTCTTTTGCCGAAGAAATTGTTTTAAAAGTTGTGTCTTTGGATCAAAAAACCCGTTAAATGTAGTGAATTGACAAAAGATTCGATCAATTGTTTGATTCACAGGAAAGACTATTTTTCGACTCAAAGTCAAATGTCTGTTTCGACTCATTTAGCGACTGATAGTCTTCTCAATAGAGTTAATCACTTTTTTGTAGTTATTCTGTTCTCTCATTAGTTTTTAATTATCCTTTAAGTCAATCAACTGTTGATTTCAGTGTTTTATTTAATTTAATTTGAAATATAGTCCGACAGTCGAACAGAACCTAAACTCAAATCAATGTTTTCATTAAGTATTTTGTGTTTATTTTTAGATATTTTTCTCAATTATTATTTTGATATAAATTCGCGAAATATTTAGGAAAAAAACGTTTTTTGTAAGAGTTTTGGCGACGAATACAATGATTTTTTTTAATTTATTTCTTAAATTATTTATTGGTTTTGTTTTCTGGGGTTTTTTGTTGTTTACCTTTTCTGCTGAGAGTTGTTATTAACTCATGTTTTCAATCGATTTTGAGAACACTTTTATTGATTGAAATACATATTCAAATATACTCTAAATATAGCGACAAAACGTATCTATGAATACATAGATTCTATAGTGAAATACGCGGTAGAAGTTTGAGTCCATTGACGTAAACAATATATTTATGAACTTTTTTCCTCTTAAGAAATGACCAAATTTGAGGCAAAATGACATTAAATACTGAGAAACAAAAGCGAGTCTTTCCTTCCCTTCAATAAACATTTTGTTCATATAATTGCTCATAAAATACAAAAATTGTTTCATTTGTTTTGTTATAGACTTTGTTAGAAGAGAAGCTTTACTTTTATTCAAATCTATTTAAAGGTTTAATAGTTTTGTCGTCGTTTTCATCGATTAGTTATCGTTTGTAATGAAAATATTTCATTTTTATTGAGTTTTCGATGTTTTGCTCATATTTTGACACAAATTTTATTTTTATTCTCACAAAAAGTAAATTAATTTCTCGTTTCAGAGAATATTCTTTAAGTTTGTCTAAAATCACGAATAATATTAGAGTTCTCTATAAATGTGTTCATTATTTTTGGTTTTATTTAATATTTTGAATCAGATTTCACCACTCATTCGGTCAGAGATTAAGCGAAAGTAATTTTAGTTATTATTTCTAATTATTATTGATTTTATTTCCAAGATTATAAACCTTTTTTGTAAACTAAAAGTAATATTTTTGTTGATTTTTGTTTGTTTTTTGAGCAAAACATGAAATTAATTATCTTTTCTGGTCTTTAATCCACAATCCAGTGATCAAAACATTTGCCAAAAAAGATTATTTCAATTAATGCTAGAATTTAATTCTCATTTGATTTGAATCCTATTTTTGATATTTTAATTTAAAACCAAAATTATTTAATATTTTTTTTAACATTTGGTTTAAAATTTTGATTATATTCTCGTTTCCCAAAGACTATTGAAATGTAAATTATTGAATGAAAACATTGAAAACAAAACCTTATTCTGTAAATAAACTATCGGTTAAAATGAGATCAATAATGAAGTTATCGATAAACTGATTGTAATTACAATTTAATTATGTTTTAGATTTGTTTCGATTTAAACAACAGAAATATTATATATAAATATCAAATACAACTGAAAATTGATTGAAAAATATTGTATAAAATATTGTTATCCATTAAAGTTTTATGAAAATCTATTGATAATTATAACAGACATGAAATCAATAGGAATTCCATAAATGTTTAATGAATTGTCAGATTATTAATATGAAAAATGTCAAACATTTATGGATTTATTTCAAGATTATTGTCGTTTTCCAACGATTTGGATAATTGACGAAACTATAAATCATTTCATTTCATTAGTGGTTTAAATTGTAATTAAATTTAAAAATTATTATCAAAATTAATGTAAAAAGTTTTTCCAAACAACAGTCCATTGAATTCTTGAGAATTGGTCTAAAATACAAATAAATCGATGAATATTTTAATACGAAAGCAAAGGTTTTATGAAAATTTTCATTAGAATTGTAAAGTAAATCAGTCCTCAAACGTCAGTTCGCTTATTGTTTAATAGCTTTTTTTGTGGAGAAAAACTAATTTTATAATCTATTTATTCATTAATTAAATAAAATTTCATTGATTTCAATAAGCATTTGTTTGGATAAAAGATGGAAATTGTGTTTAAACTGATTTTAAAAATCAATTTGAATTCAATTTCGACATTAAGTCAATTGTTTTATTCGAGAGATTCAATCAATTGATTGGAAAAGTTGTTTGAAATTATTGAAAGATTTTTGCAAATGAATTGTCTGTTAAAAGAAGCGAAAAGTATTCATTGATTTTATTCTCAAAAATGTGTTTTTGATATAAATGTTTTGATTGAATGATTGTATGATTCAATTGAGTGCCAATCGATTCATAAGAAAATAAAAAATACGCGAATTCTTTGAATAAATATTTTATTTGAATAAAACATTTTTTGTTGAGAAACATTCAATTTTGCATTAATTAAAATTATTATTAATTGTATTCCTGGTATAAAACCTTAATTATCAAGCTATATTTTCCTCAAAAAAGTCTATAATTTAAATGAAAATCGTCAGAACTTGAAGCTCATCAAGCAAGTTTACAACTGGACTGTAACTTAAAACCGATTTGTCGATCAATTAATCATTTAATTGAATATTTAAGCGAAACAGCAACTGATTAGAAGCTAATTATAAACTTATTCAGTTTGTTAATGAAAATTCAGCAAAACTTTATGATAAAAGTGTTTTCACCGATAAAACCATTGGAGCTCTCAGTTTGTTATCTCAGAAATGAATTTTGATTTTCTCCTAAGTTTTCACATAAATGTTGAGTAAAGGGACAGAAGTTGTCGGTTCACTTCATTCTGGTATTGAAAACTACTCAAACATATCTGGTTTTTACGAAGAAAGTTGTCTTTCCTCTACTCAGGACTAGACTCAAGACATGCTTTAGTCGAGTATTACGTAATAATAAGCAAATTTGATTTAATGCCGGCTTTGATTGTAAACTCAAATATACTTTCAATCAAATAATTTAATCAAATTTTGTTTTGACTGAAGAAAGGGTCAAAAACTCTGACATCTATTAAAACTCTAATCAATTGAATCAATTAATTAATTGAACGGAATATCGACTCAAACATGAATTCAATATTGAATTTGATTTTGTTTTGCATATTATTTGTTACAATCTACCATGGTAAGTTATCAAATAATTTCATAATTAATAATAAATCTAATGATAAAAATATATTTATAAAGAAATGACATTCAATGACATTATTATTGATAACTATTTGATAGAACCAATAGTGAAGTTCTTATGAGTTGTTATTTTCGAGGCTTTTCTTAAACTTCGAAATCTTTGAGTAACTTTTGATGACAAAAGACGTCATTGACTTAAGTTTTCGTAAGTATTTAATTGAGTTGAGAAGTGCCTAAAGTTTGTTCAACTTATTTGTGATACTCTTGTTATCACTTAGAATCCAGTTTTAAGACATTCCCTTCCAAAACATGTTTATTCAATGAGCAGGAACCTTTTTCAAGGGTCTGAGCAGAACAAATGTAATAAAGTTTTAAATACTGCTTATATAATATGAGAAAAAACTTGTGAACTTGGTAATGTTCAATAATCAATAATGATCAAGACCATTTCTGGTCACTGTAAATATTGGAGTTATTAAAGGATTACTAATTTTGAGTCAAACACTAAGTTTAGAGTTGAAAAAGATTTTACTTTTGTTCTCAACTCTAAACATAGTTTTTGAGTCAATATTTCAAATAATCCTATTATAGACTCAAATTTGCACTAAAGCTCCGATATTTGCACTGACCCTGGGGCTCAGTCCGCCGGCATCCTATTGAGTGGCGGTATTTTCTTACCTTCTTTCAGAGGAATTCAAAACACATGCCATTAAGAGTTCATTTCCTGTTCCTTAAAGGGTTTTGATTCTGTGCTGTCTTAAGAACTATTGGCCAACACTTGTGTCATATTATTTGAGTTGTTTTTAGTGAAAAAATGTCACTTCAATTAGAGTTAGTTATTATCAATCTTTATGTGCTAATTGTGTGGGTGTGTTGTCATCCAGCGCCAGGTCTTCTATGTCACGGACCACTACCTAACGTCGCCTACAAATACAGTTACAAAAGCGAAATGATTATGAATAACAACGACTATCGGGAACCGACGGGTTTTGGTTTAGACTCACAGATAACTGTCGAGAATGTATGGCAGGACTCAAATAGTTATCTCCTTTCGTTGGTTCTCGACTTCTGTCAGTTCAAGTCCAGGACTGGCGCCAAGTTTGGTGACGGCCACAAAATTGAGGACTGGAATCACCCGCTCTTCGCTCACATCGACAGCTCCGGGGATGTAAAGCAAGTGTTCGGCCATCAGTCAGAAGTGGTGACCGCTTCTAATCTCAAAAAGTCATTATTAGCACATCTCAGGAGTAAAACACCCGAAAAGGTTTGTTTCCAACAAATTTTGAAAGTTTTGATTCATTTTCTAATGTATTGCTTCAGACATCATATGAATGGATAAGAGATGGTCTGACGATCACTAAGAAGTCATTCGCAACAAATAGTGATTACCAAACATTACTATCGCCCGATATTTGGGACGAGTGGCAAATGTCAGCCGAGTTGGCCACTGATCATCCAATGGTGAACAGTGCCAATGGCTGGCAAAATGTCTCAATACAGTCCAGAATATATTCAAGCGCTCACTCGAGGCTTCACAATAGGTCTGTCCTTATGAGTCAAATTTGATGACTTCTATTATAATTTGTTTTTTCTCCAGTTTTTTACTGAAGTTATTATCTGAAGAAAAGTCTTCGACACCAAAACTGAGCGCCAATTCTATAACGGATGCCATCAATAGTTTGGGCGATAATTACATTAAATTAGAGCCGACTTTGAGTCCAGAGATGGAAAGGTGTCATAACTGCAAAACTCTCTCCAATTTAGTCAAAGAAAATGAGAATCAACTCAAAGGAATCGCAACCATTCCGATGACTATCTCTTATCTTAAGCTCATCGATAGAGTGCGCAGTTCGGGAACGGGTGCTTCAAAGGACGATATCATCAAATTGCTTAAAAGTTATAAGAAGAAGAATGAAATCATTTCAACACTTCTGGACATTTTAGCCGGTATTTCATCCATACACTCATTCCTCGACATTTTTAATTGAGTTACTGATCATACCTATAGGTTCTCGAACTGAGCAGTCAGTGTCCGCGGCTTTAGAATATCTGAATCTACCGAAAGCTGAAGATCTGGAATTAGGCGAAAGATTTTTAGTACAATTGGCCGCTTCGGTAATGACGGCCTCACAAATGGAGAAAATCTCTTCCGCCACGGCGTCGGCCGATGAAGTGCTGAGAGAAGTTCTCAAACAAACTCAGGCCCCAAAATGGAAGAATGGAAAACTCAAACAAACGGCTTTCCTTATACTCGGAACCATTTTGAAAGCGCACGTAACCGACCAAAAGACAGACACCGATAAGAGTCGCGATATAATTGTAAGAATCATTTCTTTTAAATTACAAAACAATTAATGTTTTGCTAATGTTTTCAGACAAAAGTCATAAAACATTTGATCAGTGAATTGGATTCGTGTAAAGACACTGATTGTAAGGTTGTGTTACTTCACGCCATCGGAAACACAGGTCTCATCAAAGAAGGTGTTTATCCGGCGCTCAAGAAGTACACATTGAGTGGTAAACGCGAATCAATCGCTGCAATGAAAGCTCTTCGGGAATGTCTTCAAGTGTCGGGAACTGATGACAAACTAAACTCTAGACTTAGAACTCTGTTGCTTAGAGTTATCTACGACACAGAACAGGACACCAGTTCCCGATTGATTGCAGCAGAACTGATCTCAAAATACGTGAGCGATGAGAGGACTACTCGAGAACTCATTAAACATTTGCCGTCTTTTGGTAAGTAATGTCTTTAATTCCAATGGTATTCCATCCAAAGGACAGAACCATAATATCAGAGTTATTTAATACCATTCCTCTGATCTGAGATCTAATCAATTATTGTGATAATAAAGTCTTGAAATGATTTCAAAGGTAATAACGAATTGGCGACAATGATATGGAACAGAGCCATCGCATCTGTGCCATCGATAGGGGACGCCCACAAAAACTGGCACTTGCACTCCACAATATTGAACGGCTCCTCCGCCGCCTTCAAAAGAAATATGGGCGGAACGCGGTCTGCAAACGCTTCCTATCAAATAGTTATGGAAGTCCTCAACAAAGGAAAACTTCTCAAAGAGTCGACTTTTGATGTGGAGCTGTCTTCACCTAATGGAGATTCACAGCATTTGTTAACTGTGGGAATGTTCGCCAGAGGTCTTCAGTCATTGGCCGGTCAGTTGACTCATAGATTAGTTTATATTTAAACTAATGAATGAATTTTCGAAAAATTAATTCTAATTTTTAATCTGAAGGCGATTCGGGTGACTCCGATGCAGGCGCTAATGATGTCGAAGATGAGGCAACTATGGCCGGAATGTCGCTCAGAATAATGAACTTTCAGTTGAGACCATTTATATTCTTCACCGGCACCGGAGAGTTGATGGGTCACGTCTGGTCAGGCACAGCCTCAGAGCCGACCACTGCATATCAGGGAAATCTTCTTTTAGCTGACTATTGGGCGACACATCCGCTACTCAATGGATTTGTTGTCGAACAACAGCTCAGAGGAGTTCTATCACTAGACCTGAGCGGAGAGGTGCAGATCTCATTATGGAATCGTAACTCCCATTCTGTGGTTCACACAAAGGGTTCTCTACTATTTCAGGGCTCGCAAACACTCCTCACTTCAGACCACAAGACGTCTGCATCCAAACAATTCTCATTCGGTGGGAACACACAATTGGATTTCATAACAGACCTGGACTTCTATTCGTCACCATTTAAGATGTGTATGCAAATCGATAGACCAGAGTTTGTCTTCAGGTATAATCACTACAACTAATTCAAAACTACCCTTTTCTACACTATTCTCCCTCTTCGCTTGCAATTGAACTTGTTGAAACTGACCATGCTTAACCTTTGAGAATATCAATGCTGACATTACTTATTATTCAATAGGCACAACACCCGAAAGTATGAACAGGTCAACAGTGAGAACCTTCATCGGCGTATCCATAGACGGCTGTACACCATTCCATCCAAGTCTTACGCTCTTCATAAAGATAATAATGAAATGTGTGCTCTAATGAACTCGGAATGAGTGCCATCAGCAGCACAACCATCAGTTCAGTCGTAGTTTAGAAGAGTTTTTATGAAAGTCTTAAATTGTTGAACAAATGAACTCAAGTTTTAGTGTTTTTTAATTTTTTTTTGTAAACAAATGTTTTCTTTTATTGAATTATGATTTTGATGTCATTTAACTGATTGTCAAATAAGAGGCCAAAGAATGTGATTAAATATAAATCGATTTATTATTTCATTAATTAATTTACATATTTTGAAGAAAATTTTACAGAAATTAAAGTAATTTATTTTAAATAGACTTTCATTTAATTCATATTTAGACTCCGGTCTGTGGCCAACAGGTCTCGCCAATAGGTTTCGTCAATCTTGTGCTCAAAAGAGATACTCAACTCTCGACTCTTCGACATTTGAATGTCTTCTCTATCTCTGAAATTATGGCGAATGAAAAGATAGGAATCAATAGTAAGAATGATAGGATGTGCCACATATTCAAGCCATTGGCCGAAATTTTGTACGAATATCACCTAATCATCGATTTAACTAAATTTAAAGCGATTTAACCGAAAATTAGAATTTTTACGAAACTATTCAACACTTTTGAACGTATTTTATGTCAAACTTTTGTTTGTCTTTGAATCACATGTTTTGCGTTCAAAACAAAAACATTTGATTTTGAGTTCAATTTATCTCTAATTTTATTCAATTGTTTTCAAATCACTTTCAAAGATGTCTTCAAATAAGAGATTGTGTTTAAGAAGTGATTCAAACAAAAGGCAGTCATTTAGTGAACGCTTTTGTGACGATTTGTGTGAAGAGATTCTCCAGTATTTGTCACTCGAAGACAAACTCCGCTTTGAATTGGTGTCCAAACAGTTCCAGAGGACTGTCTTCACGAAACAGTTTAAACTGGCAATAGGATGGCACACAATATATGAACAAATCTTTGGCGGACCGCAGGTCAGAAACATCAAAGGCTTTGTTTCAATTGAATCAATTGAATCACTACTGAAGAAGTGTTCAAACATCACATTTATTGATTCAATTGAATGCTATGACAATACTAACAACACATTCAAGAATTCTATTCAATCGGTTGTAAAATATTGTCATAATTTGGTTGAATTCAATGGTCATATCGATGACAGCGTTTTCCCAGAGTTTCAGCAAAAGTTTGGCTCAAAATTAAAATCAATTCAATTGACGGATGTTTTCAATCGTTTGGATTTATTCCCGAACGTCGAAAGAGTGTCCATAAGATTGAATAAAAACATTGTTCCGATTATATCGCCGTTTAATTCAAAGAAAATCATGTCATTGGATGTAATGGTTATTAAAGGCGACGAACAGCTGTTCAACAAATTGATTGAAAACTTTGGAAGTCTTCGACATTTGAGAGTCGACTTCGAAGACATAGACGAAATCAATGAGTATTTGATAAATATATCGAAACTAAAAGACTTAATTCATTTGAAAATCACCGCAAATTTCGGTTTAATATCAAAACTTATCTCCAAATCGTTGACAGAAATCGCAAACAATTGTCAAAAACTAAAGTCTATTGAATGCGAGTTAAAAAATAGTTATGACATCATTTCGGAAGACTTCTCAAACATAAGACAATTATTGTCGCCATTGAATGCATTCAAAGCTTTAAAACGACTGACAATAGAAATAAGATATGAATCGAATGAATTGTTTTCATTCGAGTCATTCAAAGAACTCTCAAATATCACTCATTTGAGTATTAATTTAGATATCTATCAAACACTGAATGAGAAGACACTCAAAGATATTGACATTTATTTACCAAAACTCCAGTTTTTGAAAATTTCGCGTCCATTCGACACAACACCAGAAGGAGTGATACAAATGGCAGATATTCTGAGCCGTCTTTCAAGTCTTCAGACAATTAGATTGTGGTTCTATAGTGAAGTGCTTTCCCAACAATTCAAAGAAGAAATCATTAAAAAGTGCCGAAAAATCAAAACAATTGAAACTTTTATTTTATTTGTTTAGAAAACGATTTAATTCTAATAAAACTT
>JAQFXL010001693.1:0-10881 GCA_034693445.1 Edwardzetes edwardsi
GTCCATTTGTTGTCCATTTGTTGTCCACACGCGTCTCTTAAGTCAGCGGAAAATTATTGAAGAATACCGGGTGGTCTGAGTCGGTCTGAGTCGGTGTCAATTGTGTTAAATAATCGCAATCTGTTTGGTTATCACAGTATTCAATGGTTTATAATTGAATTGAATGACACGTTTGCCATAAGATTAACAGAAAAGCCTAAACAATAGAATCTATCAATGATTCTGAGCTCCGACTGAACACAGAATTATTGTATTCATAGGCGATATTACATTTCTATTCTGTCCTTTAATAATATTGAGAATATATTTAATATCAATAAAATAATATATGGAATAAATTGCAACTCATATAAAGAGGGGAAAAGTAAAGAATATACAGAATATATTTATCCATATAGTGGTCGGGTATGTGTTGGCATCCCGTTGTGCTAACTTTTATGAAATATAGCTTATTATTAAATATAAAATACAGTAAATACTGACATCATATGTAGTGACGAACAGATTAGGCGACGAATTATATTGAATTCACTCCTCCCTCAATAATTTCTTGTGCCGCACATTTTCAAGACTAGAGGATAAAGAAGAGGTCATTTATCACAATTCGGAAGTTCTTACAAAAACTTTATTATAAATGAATAACTGTGTGCACACATACCACACATATAGCGCACACCACATATAAGGCGATGAAAGCCCAACGAAAAAAACTTTTTTATTATTGAGATATCCCGACGACAATGATATTACTTATATTCCTCGACCAGATTTTCGACAAAAATCTAATAATAAACTAATATTAAAGCAAAACATTGTTTTTTATTAGAGCCAAACATTGGCTGACAGTTCGTATTATAATCTTATATAAGTTTATATCACATATGAAATGATATTATATTAAATAAATACTAATGGTTTGCATGAGTGAGAGAAATACTACACAAAATGCTATCATTTTATTACCTCATATTATAATACATTGAATTTATTTTTCTCTTTTGCACTGAATTTTGATAAATAATTTAATATTTATTGAAAAATATGAAGGAATTTATTTTCTTCTTTTGTCTCCCATTTGTTGATACGATTTTTGTGCGAATTTCCCGAATAAGTCATTGGAATAAAAATGTGATTTTGGTTTTTAATGTGAAAAACAATAAAACTCTGACCAAAAACCTAATGATCTAAAGAGAAAATCAAATGAGAGGCTACTGAAGGGCTACTGTTTTGAAGAGATTGACTCAAAGACAACACAATTTACACAATTATTTATTTGAGAAGACTGTAAGCGATAGTTGTGTTTAAGAGCAGGTTTTCAACGATTTTATTACAGTCAAAGAGATCGCAATCTTTTTTGCAAATGTGTGCTGACTATAGCTCTGATGGTTGTGTTGGGCTTTGATTGAAACCATCGATAAACGTATGAATTAAGTTATTTATTCGCTTTTCTGATGTGGAGGACCACTGAGAAGCAAATAAATGCCGACCAGAAAGTAGAGAACCAGAGCTAACAAAAACATGTAAGTGTCGATGAATACGGACGGTATTGAACACATTCCCCACATTTCACACACAATAAAAACTAATTCATTAATAATTCTCTAATATTTGCTCAAATTTCCAACTGTTTTGCAATTAATTTGATTTTTTGTTTCTTTAATACAAATTCTGAATTAGAGAAGACTTCGCGTGAGTTCTGTTGACTATTATTTCACTCATTGTTTGAATGCTTGAATCAACAAATTCTGTAAATATTTGTTATTTTTGTATTTGATTTCAATTGTTTTGAAAATTAATTGAATTATAATTACAAAGAATTGATTTATAGAATCTATAGTTTGACTTAAATATAGTATAAGTTATAAAACAATTCAATTCAAACGTATGGAAGACTTGAATCAAAACAATTATTTCGATCGTTTTGATAGCTATTTGTTAGACGAGAATATCACTGAAATATACGATTTGGAGAAATTGTTTCCTAATATATTCACGAACATTGAGAATATTGTACTCGGATTCTCAGTCTTATTTCTATTCGCATATATTTTGGTATCGATTTTCTTATCAAAAGATTTCCGAATTTTGGTCAAAACATTTTGGTTTAATTTTGACCAAAATATGCAAATAATTTACGATTGCGTTCAACTGAAAAATCCGGTCATTGAAGTGCTCAATAAAAGAATCAAGGAAGAATATGGACGAAAGTTGTCTAACAGTTCTTATTATAGTTTTATCAGAAGATTCGATGACGAAAACCAACTTATTTTAGAGAAGAGTAAAGAAATGGACAAAAATCGATTTCGTTTGAAACTCCTAAGACTACAACAAAGCTATTCGAAAACAATAGGCGTTCCCTTATATGACACAAAAGAATTGAATTTATTAGAAAAGAAATTTGAAAACATAGAAAAGTTGAAAAATATGCCCAAAACTTGTATTATAGCCATCAATGAGTTGGCCGACGATTACGACACCGATAGTGAGACTCAAGTCACGAACCAAATGAAACAAATGCCAGAAATTCGCAAAACAATTATAATTAGCGGCAAAACACAAAATTGAAGGCAATTTTCAATAATTATCTTTTCATAGAAAACCTGAATTTCTTATCACAAGAATTTATATCAAATTAAAAATTAATTTCAATGAATTTATAATTTGAAAATACCTGAAAAACTGGAGTCATTTGATTAGAATATCCAAACTATTCAGTAATTAATTCGATTTCAATCATTTGGTGAAAGGTTCATTACCTAAATAGATGTCAAAAGCGATATGTCTTTGACTGACGGCATATCAAACGAAACATTTGTGTGTAACTCATATCACGTCAATCACTCCCTTAACATAAATACAAACGATTTTAATTGGTTTCTAATTTATTTTAAACTATACTCTAATGAACAGCAAACCCCAAACCATTTTCCCAATGATTTGGAAAATTTAATCTTTTGAATACATTGATTCTAATTCCAATTTATTATAGTTAAGTTTACTTTTTGCTCCACATAAAACTAAGAAAGTAAGCAAGTAAAATTGTCTAAATCAATGATTTATACGATTAACGCACTTTCAATAGGATTTTCTCCAAAATACCGATCAATCAAACAATTAATGTTCAAATAAAAACTTATTCATCACTTGTTTTGTTTGAGAATTAGTTTCAAACTTGTTTTGAAATTTTATAACTCAAATCACTATTTAATGATGACTTTTAAATGACAGCCATTTAATTGCTATAAATCTAATTTAAATTTCTATTAAAAGCATTTAATTTAGTAGTTTTATAATACCATTACCAGAAAACTTATAGTCGAGTTAATGTTTGTTAAGACTACACCCCTCCCATCAACTTTAAAACAAAATTCTTAAGATGGTATGGTAAGAAATTTATAACATTTGAGCATGTGCCTTTGCCTTTGCATTAGCAGCTCCTTGCATTTTGGCCAGCATAATTTTACTAAACATTCAGCATTGAACATGTTACTTTAATTTGGTGTGAACCCATCCATCTTCGACTTAATTGCGGTAATGGCGGAAAAATGGGAGCCATTTTTTGTTTTAGGTCCAAGGGGAATTCAATATAATTTGGACAAAAGGGTTTGATTAGAAGATTTTGGTAACTAATGGTTAGGAATGATTAATGAGTCATTAGTTGAGAACCACCTCTTGTTTGTGAAACTAATAGTTTGAGTGCAAAACTTTTCCCACAGAAGCCTATTATAAAAATGCCTATAAATGTGAGTAAATGTTTCTCAGATAGAAAGCTCTCATTCATGGACCCGATCAGCACTAATACCCTGGGGTCCTTCTAGGTGTAGCAGCCAATTGTAACCACATCTTGACATTTGTAATGTGCAAAATGTGGTATTTTTAGAACCATAGATATGTGTATAAGAATATGAAAGTTCATAAACTCAAAGTGCCATAAATTACCAAGCTATTATTTCAGTACCCATTCATAAGTTTGTGCTACACATGAGAGCAGAGGTCCCCTAAAGCGAACAAAAGGCAACTCATCAATGATTGATATAGTCATCAGTAGGTATTCCAGTCGTCAAAATCGACAAAAACTTTTATTTTTCTGTACTTTTTTACAATTATCTGATTATTATTTATTAGATATTATTTCAATGGATTTAAATTCAATCAAAATTATAATAAAATAATAAAATCATTTTTATATTCAATGCCTCAAATGGTGGACAGGGAGTCCCAATTAGGGCCTTCAGTATTGGTATTGATTACAATATTATTTTACAATAACAAAGTTTTGACTATTTATATAATAATGAATAGAAAAAGAGTTAAGTTTAGGTACATTTGTTACCATAACAGAGAGCAATGCACTTTTTTAATAACCAATCGAGGTACTCTTCCAGACGTTAACCTACTCTTTATTATTCTTATTGTCAGCTCTTTTTAAGATACAATTATAATACAAGCGATTTGTCAAACGATAAAATTTTTCAAGTGATTTGTCTGATGACCTCAACGGTTAAAAAGATGTATTGTTCGGTGTTATGCTGAGCACAGTGTCCAGAATCACAATCGAAGCGAGAAAAGTATCTCGGCCTCACCCCTTTCCTTGTGCATCCCCTGCTGTTAATACTTGTAAATTGTAAGGACTCGTATTTTTTCTATAGTTACTTATATTTTCACCATTCAGTTGGAAAGGGTATAAGATTTGGTCAATTTATCAATGCTTTGGTTGTGATTTTAGACACAGGACTCGAAACCTGTGATAACTCGGATAAAACCTATACAAGTCTGAGAGACTAGTGTTGTGCAACATTCTCATTGAATCGGGGAAAATGAGGGAATTTGCATTACTAGTCAATTCTATTGATAATGTCAAACTTGAGAAGATAAATAGGCCTAGCACAGTTTTTTTTTCAATTTAATCATTGTATGTCTTCCTTTTCATTCATTCAAAAACTTAATCAAAACAAACTAAAAGCGGAACTAAAAGAGCAGTTATTTTGTGTCATTTGGTTTGCATTCAAATTCAGTGTTGTTTTGTATGTTTGTATTCATTTGTCTTTACCTTCATTTCCATTACATTTAATGATTTTGTCAACTGTAGGAACAGGTCATAAAATGTCATAGTTGTTAAGGACAGGTCGTCACCGGCATATTAGGCCCAGAACTGGTTAACATAGGACCTGTTATTGAATTTCCAGATCCTGTAGAGTAGATGGGATAGGGAGCGGCCAGACTTGTGATGTGATTGAAAAGTGACGGACCCCTATTGGATACCACAAAACCGGTGGCCGATCCTAAGTGAGCTGGTGGTGGACCGGCTGATCCACTCATGTTACCACCCCAGCCGAAGCTCGGGCCTCCCGGCAAACCAAAACCAAAGGCTGCTGGAAAGGGTCGGGCGGCCAGACGTAGTTTTTCTAACTCGGCTTCTTTTAATCTCTTTTCTTTTGCTCTTCTGTTTTGAAACCATATTTTAACCTAATTTTGAAACAAATTTCAAATTTATTATAGATTTCAATCGAAAGTCTTAATTATAATCTGAGTCTTACCTGAGTTTCAGTCAGATTCAAACTGCTGGAGAACTCAGCCCTCTCTGCAATGGAAAGGTATTGTTTTGTTCTAAATTTGCGTTCGAGTGCTAACAGTTGTTGAGTAGTGAACGGAGTCCGAGGCTTACGATTGCTTTTATGCTTCCGAAGGGCACACTTGACAGCAATCCGTGGCGGCTCTCCCGGCTCTGGACAGAGAAGAAATCAATATTCAAATGAATTATTGTCTTACAATTGATTGAATATAAGCGCTATTTAATCATAGGACTGATCGGTGGACCAGAATATAAATATTTGCAATTCATGTCTGCAATACATTAGATATTTTATGAGCGACTAATTCAGAGAATTCACTCCAAAGTCACTTCTTTTTCAGTGTTTGCTTTTGTTTCGGAAACGCAAACATAAAAACAGTTTTAGAAGACATGCGAACCAATAATCATAAAAAGACAATTTCCACACATTTATTGGAGTTTTATTGCTTTATATCATTTGAATTATTTGCAAGAATAACATCCAAATCGCATCAATTCATCGTTAAAATAATTACTTTCAATAATGAGATTATTTTCTGAATTTTCTATTCAATAATCTCTCGAATAAAGTCATTAAAAAAGACAAATAAGTGATTGAAATGTTTAAAGCAATCACTCAATCGATGCGATAATTAATAGTTTAGCGATAATTAGTTTGAAAGTTAATTAATTAAACGCAACTTATTTTCATGTTATTAAAGGAAATTGAATTCTCTATTCAATGGCACTCATTGTTGAGAAGACTTTTGACTCAAACAAATTAAATTTATAACACATAAACAAATAGCACCAAAATTGGTTCATAATTGACACGCAATAATCTCATCACTTTCTCTACGCTAATGCCTACAAACAATCTCTCTCTCTCTCTCTCTCTCTCTCTCTCTCTCTCTCTCTCTCTCTCTCTCTCTCTCCCCTCTCTCTCTCTCATCATTTAAGATATGGACAAATAATCCTTATATGACAACATATCAGTAAAATAGCCGTTAACTAAATGACAGAATGAAAGTTATCGCTCAGACATAATATAAAATACTTTTTCAGAACAGCACTGAATAGAAATCGTCGATAAAAAAGCGTTCATTCAATTCATTGAATAGTCGTTTGAAACGCTTTCGGTGTTAACGATATTATAATAATAATAGCGAAACAAAAGTTATTTCAATGACTAAATCAATAGCTTTTGATTAGAGACTAATTTGATTTAATAATTGCGCTCAACATTCAAAATGATTGGATGAGGAAATTTGATGAGGAAAACAATTTAGCAAGAATAATATCAACATAATCGTAAATTAAATTAAGTCCTCGTTTTGTTTGCAAATCAAAGCACCGGTAAATGCTTGGTATTCAGAAAGACGACAGCTCTCAAAGTGAATACTTGTGAAACACTGATATAATTGATTGATGCCAAGTATCTATTATTAAGATTGGTATTTACAAATGAACGGGGAGAAATATTTAGTCTAATAGATGAACAAAATAGCAATTAGAACATTATTAGAGATTAACTCATTGCTCAGATTTAGTTCATATCTCCTGTGGAGCAGTGGTTCGGCAGCTCTTATGCAGAAAAGGCTTAGAATTGTTTTGGGAGTAATTGACCTCAAATTCGTCAGAATATTTCGATACTAAATATAACTAATTAAAGCTTCTTATGTCTCAATAGTTTCTAATAAGAGGCACAACACTGATAGCAACTGATAGGCACTCATTTGCCACCCGATATATATCTATAGAATAATCTGCGCTAATTGATCAAGGTAACAAATTCATATTTCAAATGGTTTTATGAAGACTTACTTTGCATTCCGTCGTCAATTAAGTTGGGATTTGTTGGTCTCAACCACGGATAGTGTGAATTGTAAGGCATGGGTCGATGTGGAGCACCGTTGGCTGACAGGTAATTGAGCGCCACTTCATATGGACTCATTGACATTCGGGGAACAGTTAGTCTGCATTTGGGGTCGGAGGAAATCTGTGATGAATATGATGCGGTCGGACCACTATTGTCAGTATCGGTGGGACATTGCAAACACGGAGATTCTGACTCCGACTCTCTGTCAGCCTTCGGGCTGTGTTTGGCACTATTGCCACCACTTTTAGCACTTAATAACCGGCTTATACTGAATGACAGTTTTGATGGTTTATTGCAATTGACTGAGTGGTGCACAAGAGATGAGGACAACGGCTCTCGTTTTGGCGATTGTGACACTTCTTCGTCGTCATCATTGATATCAATACTCACATCAGAGTTGACAGGACTGGAAGACACAGAGCGAAACATTGCGTCCGAGTATTCGTTTTTCACCATTTAATACAATATATTAACTCAAATGAATTTATTTTTACAAATTTGAGAAAACTATTGAAATTCACTTTCGTTTGGATTATTTGAAAAGTTTGTCAAAATTGAGAGCATTTGAAGAATAAACAGAATATGAGATCAGTTTTAGTCAATAATTAAAATAAATTAATTCGCGAAACAAGTCTTAAACAAACATTTGTTGCATTTTTGTGCCAAAACCCGATCGCATGTCAATCGAGAATATCTTTAACTTCAGACTCACAACAGATCCGAAAGTATGAGCGAAAAATTGCTTATTTTACTACAAAATTGAACAGCCGTTTGCGGGCGGGGCTAATGTGATCGACACTACTCTAAAGCTCTACACGTATCGACTCTAACGACACTCTTTACCCGCAATTGAAGGCTAACTCTGAACTCCAATTGGTTGCCAACGCATTATTGATAGTCTTGAAGAGACCTCCTTTTTGTCGTATCTGAACAACACAATCACTTATAACATGCAACTATCTTGAAATTGGCATGTTTATTTTTCTTTAATTACTCAATTATGTTATCGTTAATTATATGAAAACAATTCTTGAGATGAAATGATCTAGGAATGCTTCATACAGTTTATTTGATTGTTTATAAAGCAGTGATGCGAAACCTCATCGGCTCCAGGGAGGGGGAGGGGGTTAAGCTTAGGGAAAATTTTTGACTTAAAAATTAAAATTAATGCTTTGATTCTTCAGAGGGCCCCTATCTGTCAGAGGGACAAATGACAAATTTTCGGCTCGAGGGGGTTTCCGGGTTGACCCCCTTTCCGCAACCCGGTGATTAAGTAAAAACTTTGCATCTTTCAAGATTGTGTTTTTCAAAAATTAATATTCTTTTTTTCCAAAAAAAATGTCAGCAAGCTCCATGCTATGAGATAAGAATTTAAATTAGCTTTCAAATTGACCCCTTAATGTGAAGAAAAGCTACCTGTACATAGCTGTCAAGCAGAGTTTGCCAATCTCTTGGACTTCAGAATTGATCAGAGGTAGATTTTTTAAAAAATTGACCAAAAACCTGACTGTGTAATGGGAGGACCGCCAAAAATGGCCACAGAAATGGCTAAATCCGATTATTTTGGATGAATTTAGTTTCAATAGAATTAAATTCGGGTTAAAGCCATGTTTGGCGGCCATTTTGTTCAATCGGGTACTTTTAGAGGGTGTATCTGATAGGAGTGCACAAAATTCAGGAAGGGTTCAAATTTTTCGAGTCAAGGGAATTTTGTTTACCCCACCTTGGCGAACCCGGTTGTCGGGCCTCAATTTAACAGAATTATTGGTGCAATCAAAGTTTTTAAATTCAATCGGACTCACCTTAAAACTGAAAGTGAAAGGTAATGAAACAAAACGCTCTAGGACAGAGAACCATACATTCACTTAATTGCTAAGAGAAAAGTACATAAAAAGAATTGTTTTTATGTAGTTTGTTATCATCAATATGTTACCATGCTCCTTTATGCTCCTTTCTAAGTGCTCACAATTTTCAAGAAGTTTTTTCAAGTGATTTAAAAATTAATTGGTTTTAAATTTTAAAGAATATTGTAAAAGTACCTAGCTTGCAAATAATTGAGGCGAATCGTTTGTACTCTTGTCTATTATATCACTGTGCGCTGAAAATAAGTGCTGAGCGAAAGAGAATGGTAGCTCTGAATGTCATTTGTTTGAACTGTGAGCACCGGCAGCCCTAATAGCTTAAGGCTCTACTTTTCTAATGGCACTCGTAAAATCTCAATTTAAAAGTGAAGCGGCTTTTACTGATAGATTTGTGCTGTGCTTATGCTGTGCTCACTAAATGAAAGTTATTGCTAAAAAGATTCGTAACTAATTATATTTGAAATTTAGTCGAAAAAACAAAATTCGCATAAATTTAGTTCCATTTGAGATAATGTGAGATAATATTGAGAGAGTGATAACACAACTCTCAGAACCTAACCTCCAAATAAGACAATAAACAATTGCTTTATTACATTCTTCAATTAACTTTCTCTCTCTCTCTCTCTCTCTCTCTCTCTCTCTCTCTCTCTCTCTCTCTCTCTCTCTCGCTCTCTCCACTTCCCTCCCCGCTCACCTCTTACCAGATATACCGCAAATAATCTTTGTTTATACGCATATTATTTTATGAATATTGGAATAACTACAGCCCTAGGCCTTAACCAACTAATCAATTGCGGTGTCTTTCCTTTTCATCAAATCTATGCGGCACAAATAAAGTATGTTCTAGTTAATGTATTATAAAGCATTCGGTTTCAGTGAGATTTTTTTAAATTTTCTAAAGAAGGGCCTAGATGTTTGTCAAAATTGTCAAGTTTAACTTCAGTTTGCTGTCAAATATAAGTTGTGCTCTAATTAAACATGATATAGAGTTGAAAAAATCAGGATCAAGAGTCTATTGAAAAGAAAAACTATCAGGAAATCCAAAATCAAATAGTCAACAATTTTTGGCTTAATTCAGATAAATGTGTGTCCAAAATATGCAGAGCTTTTCATACCTTCGTCCGATGTTTGGATTGCTTTTATACCATTATATTGAAAGAGTGTACCATGGTGAGAATTGATCGTTTGTATGTTTGTATATTGTATTGGATTTGGTTAAATAGGTTTCCGTCAAAGAGAAAAGAGTCAAAAACAGGACCGAAGCGTAAAGACTGACACAATGTTTGGATTAGAACTCAAATATTACTCACATTTTACTCAGTTTTTATCCTAATTATTGTTTCTTTCAGATTATAGCAGACAATAGATGAGCCGAAGAGGACGAGTGAAGACCGACTGAGACCACCCGTATTTTTAATAATCTTTACGCTGACTTAAGTGAGACACGTGTGGATCAGACCATTTGAATATTGCATTGAATCAAATGGGTATTAAAAGATCGAAGGCACGCGTGCTTTTCCAGAAAATCGATTGTCTCACCCCTACATATCTGCGCCCCTATTGTTAATCAATCCATGAAACAGAACTAC
>JAQFXL010001694.1:0-10879 GCA_034693445.1 Edwardzetes edwardsi
TCAATTGTATGAAGTTATTGTTAACAAAACATTGTGGACTACCACAAAATGACCACAAAATGACCACAAAATGACCAAAATTTTTAATTTATTCTATCAATTGTATCGATTACTTGATTTAAAATCGTTTATTTATTTAGGAATTTAATTAAAATAATAGTATGATATCATTATTTGAATCGAGGAATCATTGCATTGATTACATGATTGCCTTCGAATACAGAATTGGTATTCAGTGTCTTCTGAAGCCAATTGTTAAGAATTTGTTTCACAATTGAAGTAAAAGAATGAGATTAGAAGTGATATAATAATTGACACTGATACAACATTGAAGAGTAATTAGTTCAGCAACACTTGAGTTGAGCACTAATGAAATTCTTGTAATTAGAGCTTAAATCAAGACTAACGAGAAATTCTTGATTTAAGGAAATAGAAAATCAATCGATAGATAAATAAGTGTTTATATGAGAAAAATTGCGGACAAAACAGATATTCTGCTCTTTGAATGTTTTGCACTAATTTTGGTGGTTATACCAAAATATAAGCTCTTCGGAGTGGAATGGATCTCAACTCTTGTTTTATATGTGTTGTAAATAATATTTTTTTTTTCATTTATGCTCTTTTACTGGAAAAGTGATGTCTCGGCGATTGCGTGGCTCCCAGTGCTCGAAGTGATGCTCCATTTGGATAAATGATTAAAATATAAAAAGCCTTACAATACTGACAGCGATTACATTCAAGCTTTTAATCAAATTTTCAAAATTTATTTTTTCTTTATATAGAGAAAGTCTACGAAAACGGACTGCAATTGAATGAAATGTTTGAAAACACATTAACTCATAGAAACCGATAAATAAAGAAATGTATAATTGTAATAGAATTCAATAAACTTGTCAAATGAAGGTTTTGGTTAAACCTATTTTAAGGCTGTGTTCATTCACTACCACTGCATATAATAGCGACAAAGACTGCTCTAACTTGCGATCGATAGCTGAGCTCTGGTTAACTGTTTTAAACATGATTTGAATAATTAATGTCAAAACTTATGCAAAACACATGAATCGGAAACTTTCAATCAGACGAAAAGCACAGAATCATGAAATACCGATTGAATTTTGAAAAATAGTTTTATTTAAACCTTATTCAAGTATTGAATGATTTTCTTATGAATTAATATTTTATTAAATATATAAACATTTTTATAATGAAAATGCATTTCAAAAGATATTACAAATCATAAGAAATGATTAAAAATTGAATAAATTTTTGTTTTCAAAGATATGTAAAGATTTACAGATTGTTATAAAATATAAAAGAAGTAAAAATATTATACAAAATTGGTTTTCAAATAAGGCTTAGATTTGCATATTTTGTTCAGAATTCGTCGGACACTTCTTCTTCCGCGGCGCCGGAGTTGTAGGGAGACTGAAATTGGCGTTACTTTCAATATCAAAGGTTTCCTGTGAAGGGTTGAGAGGATATGTCTATTATTAGTGCAAAATCTACAGGTGTTTGAGAAAATCAATCGTTCAAACAATCAATACATTCATGCAATCAATATATCAAAGAAGAGAAGAATTACATTAAGACTTGTCATCGAATTCATTGAACTCATATATCGATTCGAATTACGATTTGGAAGACCTTTTGGACTCAAGAAACTCGACACCATTCGGCTTAAACGTCTCGAAGATGAGGGCGATGACGGCGGAAGTGTTGATGAAGAGGGCACGTGTAATGACTCTAAAGACATGGCTGGTGCCAAAGATTGCCTTCTCATAGAAAATGTTCGGTTAATCTTTTCGCCCAAACCTTTGGTTCGCATTAATGCATATCTAATATCGGAATTAATTAATTTGAAATCTGTTTGAATGACAATCGAATCGATTCTTACTTCGATTTACTGACAGATCGAGCGATTGAATTGGCGTAAGAAAAGTCCAAAGAATTGAATGATTGGTTTTGAATCACATTTTCCTATTCGTTGGATAATTAGAACAATTGCTTCAAGAAATCAAAACCCATTACAATACCTGAGACTCTTTTAAAGTCATTTCGAGAAGATTTTTGGTGATATCACTTAAGAACTTATCTCTTTTGTATTCGGGAACTTTCACTTGAAAGGGATATACCGGAAGAGATCTGTTTAGATGTGACTTCTGGTACGTCACGATTGCGAACGAATTCTCAAAATCTATTCGAAAAAAGAGAGAAAATGAGACAAATTATAGACTGATTGAAGACTTGAAACAAATTATACAAACCGTCACTTTTTTCGGTGAAAATGTATTTGATTTGCGATAATTCTATTGTTTCGATATATTTGTAGGTCTTTTTTGAATTTTTTTTTACCCCTGCTGAATTCGGGTGATTGTTCGACACTTTCAGGGAAAGAGAATTCGTTCGCTTCAGAGTTCGCTTTTTGCACAACTAATTCAACAATAAATTGAGTTAATTATCAATTTTATGCCAATTAATGATTACAATAAGCAAATCGTTGAACAGAAGTAAACTAAACAAATAGTTCTCAAATTTGTTGATTTCTTTTGAATCACTCGAATCGTTTTTAATCAGTAGTTTGACGTCACAGTGGGAAATGAAATGACGCTGAGAGGAGAGCAGAGTCGCCGGACAGTCCTCGATATCATTCAAGAGGTCAAACATTTTCATTTGTCCCTCAGTTTTCTCCTTTCCTTTGTTTATTCGTCTGATGAAAAAAATATATTTTTAAAACCCGTTTTTGAATTGGTATTAATGACTTACTTATTGACTTCGACTATAGTATTGAGCGCTTCTTTCAATGAGTTGTAGTCAGACTTCGTTTCATCCGTTTTCTTCAGAAGAGCTTTAGATTCAAGGAATAAATTTAAAGACTTTTAAGAAAATCAGATATTTGAATACCTTGTAAATAGAGCTCTACTCTGGGTAACCGTTGAATCGGATTTATGAGCAGCTCTTTTAGAGTTTGTCGACCGAACACTGGGTTTGTTTGGGAGACCTAAACACAAATTGTTTGATTAATTTGTTTCGAATCAAAACCATTACTTTTAAGAAAGAATTGAATTTTGGATATTTTTCAACGCATTCGTCGATCATTTCTTTGGTTTTTTCGTGAAAATTAACATATTGTGGGTATGCCGTCAAGAATTGTTCAGACTTTCAAAGGTAATTAACAATTAGAAAACAGTTTCATGAAATTGAATGTCTCACGTGTTCGACGAAAACCTTTCCGACTTCATTGTCTTCACTCCAGTTTTGGATAATTTTTTCGAGTTTTGACAAAACCTTTTCGTGGACTTCAATGATTGGCGGCAAACAACCAAAGATTGTCTTAATTTCGATTTCATTGGGAAAATGGCCGTCCATTTGATGATTTTTAAGCGGATTCATAAAAATCTTCAATTAAACAAAATTATCAATATTTTAATTTTCAGACAAAGAATTAAAAAAGACCTCAATTATAGCCTTCAGTATATTGACATAATTGGTCTCAGTTTGGAAGAGTTCGAGACAAATGTAATACGTTTTGGAGGTTGTCTTCAATTCCACTTTCATATCACCATCTAATTGAGATTTTGCTGTAAAACCATTGATTATAATTAAAACCAATTCTTCAAAATAATTGTTTTACAAATTGAATTCGAGTCCATAGAAAAGGAAACGTCATATTCGGGACTTAAAACATTAGTTGACGACCGAACTGATGAGGAAGGGGTTCGACTAAGATTTCTGGTCTTCAAAGACTGAAAAAAGGAAAAAATGTTTGAAATGAGAAAATCAAATAAAATATTTAAAAAATGCTCACAAAGTAGAGGTGAAGCTCTTCGTCCTCACGATTCTTGATTTGAACCGATTCTGTGAACCACTGTTTTGTTAATTAAATCGAAAAATGATTGAAACATAAGTTTTAGATAATAAACAAAACCTACGCTTTTGTAGACAACATAGTCAGGAGTTTTATCGAATTCCTCTAAATTAAGAGATATTTGTTGACCTTTATTGATATTCAACACAAAATGAGAGCACAGCCCGTCTTTTGGATCGAGGACTTGAGCGCCATTATCTTCAGCCAATACTTCGAATTGACTCTTTTGTTGGACATCCGTTGGATTTGTGGGACAAAAGTTAATGAAAGCCAAACGGAGGCCATAAAATGGTTTGATCCTATGCTTAGATAAGACAGTTGCATCGGAAGGATCGAACTCAAGATCATCCCTGTGTTGCCACAGTTCATCGATCCATTCTTTGAAGACAATAGGAATACCATAAATAACAGCACACTGTCGATGGTTTGAGTGAGAAATGTCATGTATTGGTCGAAAATCTAACAATCATTGAATTGAGGGTTAACTCACTCTATAGTTGTCGGTATCTGTTCTGTTCTCAATCAGATGTGTCCTATCAAATGATTTTCCACTTTTCATGTCTTTCCTGCTCTGACCGCTCATAAAACGAATTAATCGAAGATATTTATTAACCAATTCCTGAAAATGGTTTGAATTTTGAATGAGAAAGCCGTGCAATGAATAGAACTCACGGTTTGGTTTCTATCGCTTTTCAATATTGGAGAGAAACAAACGATCGCATCCTTCAGATAGAAGTTATACAACGGATGTTTCGGTTGTGGCAAAGCCTTTATCGCACAGAATAATTAATTTAGACTAAAGCTATTGCATTAAAATACTCACAATATTGTGTTGAATACAGTGTTTGAGTACAAACGGACTGATTATATACTTTTTCTGTTTCACCAATTCTTCAAAAATATCACCGAAAAAATGTTGCGTTACGTAAACAACAGACTCTTCGATCTCCAGTTTTAATTCATTTTTGGTCTCATCCAAGAAATCGACTTTAATTTCAAAGTGCTGTCAATTGTTTCAAACAAAATGTTTATTAAAACTTTTAATTAAAATGAGTAAACAAATTGTAAATCAATTATAGGATATCCTTTAATATTAGAGTTTAATTTTGAAGAAAAGTTATCCAAAACTTTCCTAAAATGTCTTTTAAATGAATTTTTGAGAATTAAATCAAAATAATTAAAACTTAATTCTGACGAAAGAAGAGAACCATTTATTTGTTAGAAATGAGAGGAAAGTTATAACAAAATGCAAATCAATTATAATCTATTGCCTCTATATTTTGTATCAAATTTATGGATTTTATCTAAACTATGAAATAAATGAATGCTCTTTGCAGTTAGCCAATCCACCATTGTGCATCAAGTTGGAAGGTGAAAAGGGTGAAAAGTTAACTTGAAGTAAAATCTTCGGACTTAGAAATTCTCATGTTTTAGTTGTGTCTGAATAGATGCTGTAAAGTGTAATCCAATTGTCACTAACAAGTTGTGAAGGACTTTATGACACTAGTAAACAGCCTTGCTATTCCAATCACTTTTGTAGTACTACTACTCGATCGTATTTGGATGGTCTAAAATAGCACCTAGCAAATATTGAAATAGATGTCCATTCCCTTTAATTCGAACTTAATGTTTAACTCATCCTTTGGCTAGAAAACTTACTAGCTAATTGCTAAAAAATTGTGAAAAGACCAGTCATTGTGTGTTTAATCAAATAATATGACAATTAAGAGAACAATTCTGAAGAAATATTCTTAGTCTTAGTTTATCTAAAGTTGAAAGATATTCAATAGGTGTGAAAGTTTGTGGCATTTAATTGCTTGGAAAGTAATGAGTACTTAGTTTTGATTTCTAATGAATTAATCAAAAGTTAATTAAATAAAAGCATAAAAACATTTATCAATAGATAAGACATAAATAAGTCACTAAAGTGTGACAAAAATGTGTGCAACGATTGTGTCCTAAATTTGTCGACAAATACTGTATTTCTATTAGACTTTAAGCGTATAATTATATAATGAATGACAGCTTCAATGTCTCACAAATCTATAGCATAGTTTGTATTCGAGGCATAAATTTATTCAATTCACTGAATATCTATTGTAATCATTGATGAAAGAGGAAGTGTGGCGGAGCTCTACACCATTAGACTGAGTGAAACAGTGAAACATTCATTACTTCATTGTTGCCAAACGATTGCCAAATGATTGCCAAAAATAGTTTACAATCTCTTCATATTTCAAACAAATCTTCTCTAATATACACATATATTAGTTGAATAGATATATAGCATTAAAGGACTAATCTGTATAGTAATCTATAATATAGACAATTGTCAATCAGGACATACCTGAGACGCCCTCTCAGCCAATTCAGTGTCTTTCAAGTGTTGGCCAATTATCACCAATTTTGTTACACAACAATTATTCATATTTAAAGGCATATTAGATCTAGTTGAATCAATTTAAATGACTTTGGTGAGAATAAAAAACAACACTAAGTCAGTCGACAGTAAATCTGATTCAACTGTTTGGCTGATATTCAAAATATACTATTATGTCATTTGTAGTCACAGTTGTCATAACAACCAAAACATTAGCCAATCTTAGAGTCGAATCCTCAGCCAATGACAAAACAAGTTGAATCCTTGCAACTTTTGAAATCAATATTTCTCGTCAAATATTCAATTAGTGAATTAATGGAAACAATTCCCAAATAAAAATCAATTGAATTGAAAGCAATTTTCGTGAAAACGATTGGAAATTTCGATATTAGAAGACTTGGAATGAATAGAAAAACCATTTATTTGTCGAAATGAATAAATGAAATCTAATCACAAAATGTGGACAAAAATGAATTTAAAGACAAATTTTAGATTAAAAACAATTCAAATATCAACCATAAGATCTGAGAAGAAAATGGGCACAGAATGGGAAGAGGTCTACATTATTCAAAACTGAATCGAGTCGTGAGCGCACAGACAGACAGAAATATAGGACATGATTACGACTATTGGACGCCGACTTTGGGTCAGTAGATATTGACTTCAATGGGACGGTTGTCAATACGAATACCATTCATAAGATCGACGGCCCGCTGAGCGTCTCTGTCTGACCTGAACCTGACGATAGCTGTGCCGTGTGTCTTCATCTCAGCAAACCTAACCTCTCCGATCTCATTGAACCTGTCCCTTAAGTTCTGCCAGCTGAAATTCTGAGGCAAATTGCGGACAACTATTGTATCGGATATCTGAGTGCGGACTCTGTCGTCTCTGAACTCGCGCTCATAAGTGCTATAAACACTCAAATTGCCGTTATTTGGGTTATTGATGGCTGTGTTCTGGGGGTTGTGGGGATTGTGCGGGTTATGAGACGCCGACATTTGCATGTGACTCACTCCAGACAAGGGCTGAGAGCCTACGTTCGAAAGCGAGGCCAACACATTCTGAGCCGTATTAGCGAATGAACTTAAACCAGAATTCAAACCCGAACTGAGACCAGTAGCGGAAGCACTCAGATTAGAGAGCGTCGAGCCTGCATTCGGACCCAAACCGGAGAGGGACCGGTCAACTGTATTGACAAAACCAGGAATGTTGAGTCCGGTCGGGTTATTGAGGGGAGCGTTCACTCCTTGATTGAGCGAAGCATTGGAACTCAATTGAGACAACGATTGTGCGAATGTCGGCAATTGTTGCAGATTTCCGGCCAAATTGGTTAATGCGCTCAACGCAGACGTAGGCGCGGGAACTGGTGGCGGTTGACTCTGAATGTTGGTAAGTGCCGGAGCAGCAGAAGTACTCAACATACTCTTCTGAATATTCAAAGGCTGACCACCGATACCGAGACCTTTACCGATGCCATCGAGACCTGTGGGAAGTTGTGAGGGAATCGGTTCGTTGGTCTCATCGCACTCGTATTTATCCATTCGTACGCTTAGGGCCCGACCGAAGAGTTTCTGATTGTGGAACATAGAGATGGCCTGAACTGCTTCGACGGGATGTTCGAATTCAACAGTTCCGTGACCTTTACTATTGCCGGTGGGATCGGTATAGAGCTTAACGTTAGTCACTTTTCCGGCCAATTTGAATATCTCTTCCAACTTATGTTCGCCCACTTTGTAGTCCAAATTCGCCACAAAAATGCGATTATTTAGCGGACCCTTAACTCCGAGAGATTCGAGGAATTGTGGACTCAATCCATATGTGTTATAAGACTGACTGTTGGCGCCGACACTCACGTCATAGCCGTCCGAACGATAATCTCTTTCTTTTTCTCTATCCCTTTGTGAGGGAAGAATGAGACGACCGCAACGGTCGCGCTCACAGTCCAAGTCTTCTTTGACGACGAGTTCTCTTCCCCTATACTCATACCGGTGCAGAATATCGATGGCTTTTCGAGCAGAGGCCGAGTCCTGAAACTCAACTAAACCACAGCCACGACTCTTACTGTCCTCGTTTTCAAATAGTTGACAATAAGTAACGTTTCCGATCTTATCTCTGAACAGGTCTTTGAGATCAGACCACTTAACATCAAAGGGAACGTTTGCCACATACACCCGACGCGACGCTCGACTCGAGTGTCCGCCCGACCGTTCAGTCGATCGGCGACTAATCGGCGATCGAGAACGTCGGCGACGGCCAGGACTCGAGCGCCGGTCACGACCTCTGTCTCGATCTCTGTCTTTATCTCCACTCAAACCATTTTGATTGCGGTCTTTGTTATCATCCATTGTTTACAAACAAAACTATCGGAAACTTTTCGCACAAATACTCCAAAATAGACTCAAATGTGAGACAAATGAAAATTTCTTCAAACAATTGAATCGATGGATAATAATTGAAAATCAAATCAATTACCAGAAAATAAATGTCGAGAGAAGCAAATGGTTAGCAATAATCGACTCAAAAGCCATTAAATGCTTTATAGGCGTTGTCTATACATTAAGCATACATTGCCTCAAATGTAGGCTTCACTGCACTCCACTGCAGATTCTCACATCACCTACAGAGGGAATACTTCTCTCATTCAAGTCTCCTGCTATTAACCCTTGGTCTGTACCATAAAAAAAAACTCGCGCTTTGTGTATTGTGACAGATTAATAGGCCAGCACTGCAGGAAAGGTTTCAAACCACTTTCTGATGCTATACGCAATGCAATTGACATGTGCTTGGGCGTTCTAAATATTTTATGTGCAAAGGCTTCGAGCATTGCTGTTGAGCAGACGTTATTTTGAAAAGCACTGATAAGCTTGTGTGAATTGCTCAAATAAGCGGCCAATCATTGATTTTATTATAATTAGTTATCTAATCTAAATTAATCTTGGTTCTGTTTGTAGCTTAAGTCATATTCGAGGCATTGCTAAAATATTTTCCGAGTAACTTCTACAAATTTTTAATTGAGGTTTAAAGTGCTTTTGGCCGATTTTTCTGTCACAGTACGCATGGAAGGTTAAACAAACCAACTTGGCAATACCACCATTTCTTCTCATTTCTTTTGATTCACAAGAATTCCATTTTCTTTATATAAAAAATTGATTTAAAAACTGTATACAAAACACAATGAAAATAATTCAAATAATAAATAGACTCTAATTTATAGTTTCTATAATTAAAAATATAAATTATAAATACAAATAAACGATTAATTTATATCTACTGACAAATAAAGCCAAGGATTTATTGTGACTGGTTCATTTTATTAATTTAGAAATAGAAAACAATGTTTGAGTAATTAAACTTACAAGAAGTAAATAAATAAAGTGGAAAAGAAATAACAAAATTGTAGCCGCCCCCGGGTGGGCTCGAACCACCAACCTTTCGGTTAACAGCCGAACGCGCTAGCCAATTGCGCCACGGAGGCAACTGAAAACCGCATTCAAATAGTATTATCTAATTGACAAACAACCAAAAACACCTATATTTTAATACAGTTTGGCTTTAAAATTATTCTAGCGCATTTTTAGCATCAATTTTTCAAATGTTTTGTTTACATTTTTAGTTAAATATCTACTTATAATGAGAGAAAGTTTTTCTTTAATATATAATATCTGTAATTATTTTTTTAAGCGATAGATATATAATGAAAATTGTAGCACAACTTCGAAAAGTTATTGTGAGAAAATGAAATTCATCCTTGACATAGAAGAGGAGGTGAAATGTGTGTCTTTTCGTAAGTTTGGGTTTTCCAAAGCACTTGAGGCTATTCAAGGTATGTCTGATTACAAATAAGATAACATTTTGTGGTATTTGAGAGAAAACTTCGATTATTTGTTGTTCGCCTCAATTATTAATTACTAATTACCGAAATCTCGTACTTTAAAACACTTATTATTGCCGACTATAAGTCAATTCGTAATTTCAGGGAATTAAAGCTATGTTTTCCCTGCTTAAAGTGAAACCCTTTTATTAATTACATGTTCAATGTTCAAACATGCAATAACTGGGATATGGTAAGCAATAGGACCGGAAAACTCCCCGCCGAAAGACTGACCAGGAATGGTCAATAAATGGCGAATATAAAGTGGATTCAAAACTAAAACCGATTGTCGCCCCGAATGAGGGCCATTGTTGTAGACCTGAATACCTCGGTCGTTAATTTTATGTTATTTGCAAGGTAATAAACAAAGAAGAATGGTTATAACAGTACACTCCCTTGCCATTACAATCAACATTCTATATAATCAACTTTCCTTTATAACGAACAACTTCTAGATTCCAAATCCACTTCAATAGACATCAATGTTAAAAATAGTCCCTTATAATCAACATTTGTTTCTTTTCTATAATCAATATGCTTGCAATGCTATGCTTAGACCACTCCAATAGAAAACTGTAGTAAAACCACTCCCTTATAATCAACAATAAATTTCACAAAACTGTAAACAAAATTTTTCATTATTTAAAACACGTGAATACAAATATATTTTTAAGTGCTTACAAAATGGATAAATGTATTAAACACTTTGCAAAAACATTTTTGTCGACAATTTGGCGATAATTCTATGAATAATACCTTCAAT
>JAQFXL010001695.1:0-10879 GCA_034693445.1 Edwardzetes edwardsi
GGGCTCTATTTGTGGACTTATTTCAACGCACAGCATACGGCACAGTAAGCACATATACACAGCTAAGTATTACATAACGCATGTCTATCCATAGAAAAGGCACAGACATAATCTTATTTTGTTGGTCACCTAATTCTTGTACTTCTTCTTTATCTTCTGGTTCTCGCCCTCAAACTCGTAGAGCCCTCTCCTCTCCACTCAATGACTGTGCGTTTGACTCGATATTAGTTTTGTTGTAATTATACTTTTGATAAGAAATATATGAGTTTTGTTTTAAACATTGTTTGAAAATACAGTTTTTGTTTTCTATCCCACAGCTTGAAAGCTATTTCAACAAGGATTTTATAATCTCTTGTCATGTGATGGGAATGACCACCACTTCATTATCACCTCGAATATTAGCAATTTGAAGATTGATTACCAAGCTAACTAATTAATAAGATTAATTATCAATTGTTTAAATTGGATTTACCGTTGAATTCATAATTTTTTTGCTTTTTATGAGTTTTTACACAAAATTCTTCGGATAATTAACTTATATTTGAAAAGTATTTTAATGACTATTAACTTGGATAGCGTTCGATTAATTAGATGATTATCTAGCACAATCTTTTTGCACAATCAAATTATTAAAAGCCTTGTTTAGTTTGGTTATTGCGATATTTCGTGCTTTCGTTTTATTTGTTTCGTTATTTTTCTTTATTATTATTATTTGATTCAAAAGTTTTTATTAATTATTGAAAGAAATGTTTGAAACAAACGATAATAAAATGAATCAAAACTTTTCAAATGTTTTGCTGTAAAGCTGTGAATTCAACTGAATTTCCTCGGATATGATTATCAAATTGATCCGTCTGTTTGTGATTTTTCTATTCAACGTCAACTCTATCGTAAGCAAAGGTGAGCCTATTTCAAAGACTTTTGTTCTTGTTTATAAATAGGTGAAAAAAAGTGCAAAATTTCTAATTTTAGAAACTTTTCAAAAGTTTTTTATTCGAAAATCAAATTCAAGTGAAAGAAAAAAATTTCAGTTTTATTCAAATTTCACGTAATTATACAGCTTTTGATAGATTATTATTATTCGAAGCATAAAAATAACCAATGAATTCAATACCAAGAATTAATTGATGTGAAAATATTCCGGTTTAAATTCGATTTTTAATTTTCTTGATCCAAATGTTGGACACAAATAACTATTAGATTTATGTTTGAATGCGTGAAAAATTAATTGATTTGATTTACTGCGAAAACTCAAAGATCTGAAACATTTTTCGAATTTCTTCCATCAAAATAACTATTAAATCATTTTTTCAATCGATTTCTCTGATAAATGATCAGAAATCAAGTAATTTATAGTTATGCTTGAAGTAGGGTCACCAAGCTATATCACATTTTTAATGTATGACTAAAAAATGAGCATGCTGTCTCTGTTATATTGAAATATTTTTGAGTGAGTTTATTCAAAATTATCAAATCCTTGGTTATCCCAACTTTCAAAACGAATTTAGTGTTTGAATTCGTAAAAAGCTATTACTTTATTACTATTATTATTATTATTTTTTTTTCTAGTGAACTATAAATTGAGATAATCTTGGAATTAATTGGCACTTTTCTATCAAATTACAAGCTGCGAAAATTATTTTAGGACCATGCTATTTATTACCACATTATAGTTTTTGAATTGTATTTGAAAATAAGTAACGATTTATAACATTTAATACTATACTTAGCTCTGAAGGGTTGGACTCTCTTATTATATAACAAGAAAAGTATAAATTTGAATAATTTTCATAATCCGAATCATTCGCGATATTCAGCTCTAGGAAAGGCTGTGCAAAGGCACGGGTGAGACAATCATATTTTGACGTTTCTGTTTATTCAACAAGGCAGCTCATTTTTCTTGGCCTAAAAACTCATCTAGTTTGACATTAAGAAAATACTTTTTTTCATGTTAGTAGCTAGTTAGTTCTCTTGTTATTTCAGAATCATTTGTATATTTGAATTCAACCATTACAAATTAAACATAAAGGCTGATTGTTAATTTGCATAATTATGGGACAAATAATAGAGATAGCACATTTTTCAATCATTGTCACTTTGAAAGACTGCTTTGAATACAAAGAACCTTAGGGTGTAAGCCTGTAAAAGGTTCTCCCAGTCAAAATCAAAAGTTATCCAATAGTTTAAGATTCTGCACCAAAAATTCAATCGAATGATCAAATCAGAACTAACCTAGGTCATACCGAAAAACGGCGAGGGCCTTTCTAAATTTTAAAAAGTCGAACATAGCATGCTGAATCAATTAGCAATAATTAAAACATTGTTAAGTTGATGTTTTACAAGCTTTCAGCCTAAGGTTCTTTATATTCAAAGCAGTCTTTTAAAGTGACAATGATTGAAAATGAGCTATCTTTATTTTTTGTCCCATAATTATGCAAATTTACAACCAGTCTCTAATTTGGCATATTATTATAATTTAACCATGATAATCTTATCTTACAATGTAAGACTTAGGTTCAGCACATTGAAAATCACCAAAATAATTGAAAACGTTGCGAGAAAATTACAATAATCAAGCTAATTAAATGTATGATTGGTCATGTTTATGATCTAGAACAAAACCTAAGCTTTAATCCCAATTATGATCTTTGAAAAATTAATTTCCAAGAAATAATGACAAGGAAATAGTGGTCAAAGAATTGTGACGAAGCAAACAAATTGAAGTTTTTTGCCGAAAGAAAAATAAAATACATTTTAATTCGAGTTTTATTACTCGTATTTAAAAACAAAATAATGAAAATTAATTTCAAGTTAAGGAAGAGATTTATATTTTGTATGTTTTGAAGAAGTTCTAGGGAAAGGGCTGTTCTTTTGTCAATTGAATTGAAGCCTAAGTATAATTACTTCGTCATCTGCCTCGTGAAAACCTACTGCTCCTATACTAAAGAGGGAAATACAGTTTCATTTGAAATAGTTATTAATTTTAATTTTTCTCTTAAAATAATGAATAAGTCGTGACTTCTATTCATTTACAATTACAATAGGGTTGTGCCGAAAGGCTCTCTCTGTGTTAAAAAACAAGTCCAACGAACGGACAGGTCTTTTGTGGCACTTAAAAGACTATTGAGAATATAAAATACAAGTCTTCTCTAATTAAACGTTTTATTCTCTTGTTATTTGTGACGAGATTTTTCTCATCCCATTTATCTTACATAACTCCGACCTCTCTCTTATGCCTCTCCCGTCCCTCTCCTGTCCCCTTACAGTAACTGTCTCTCATGTTTACAAAAGAAGAAACGAAATTAAAGTCTTATTTTTACTTTTAATTTAGACTTCAATAGAGAAAATGAGAGAAAGTTTTTATTAATTTCCGCAAACATTTAGATTAAAATCCCACAAAACATGTGATTAAAGTCAAACCAATTCACAACATTTATCTTTTTCGTCTTCCTATCTCATCAAATGTGTATAATCTATGAAATTTCCCTGAAATTAACAATAAAGCTGTAAATATGACGGAAACTTTGATGAAAATTCCAGAAAATTTCTATTGTAATGAGAATTTCGATTAAACGATAATTTTATCTCAATTTTCTTGTTATTGACTTTTTTATGATATCCTCTACGCATAAAATTTTCAAACTGAGGAATGAGCAAGGATGAAAATTAATTTTGCAAAGTGAAGCTAATTTAGTACTTCTTATTGGGTTTTAATAAATTGACCGATTATACATCAAGATAAGTAATAAGTCAAATTAGAAAATTGCCAAATTATTCTTGAGAATATAGAATAATTTAACTCTCCCTTCCACCTTGCTAATCCTATTATTGGAAACATAATAGAAATCAATAAAAAGTCTTCAATTTTCAAAGAAAATTCAAAAATCAAATTTTATGCCAAAAATAAAATTTAATATTTACAGCATAGGGAGAGAAAATATTTTCTTATTCAATTGTTCATGCTCAATTTTAAATCCTATTGTAATAGTTGTTTGACTTTTAGAAATATTCGACTTAATCGCTGTTTTTGCAAACCTATTGAATAATAAATTTTTTATTCACATGTCTTTCAAACAATTTGCTCAACCATTCAGTCGAGTGTTTTGTTATCAAATACAGACTATATTTGCATTCAATTCATTTGTGTTTCAATGAAATAATCCATTGAATTACTAATACGTTTGTTGAATGAAATCAATTATTTAATAATTTAATATTTAATGTCTTTATTGCTGCTATAAATGAAAACTTTAAACTGATTCTGATCTTAGAACTTCTTTCATCCATGAATTTTTCAATAATGAATAGACAGTTAAATATATTTGTATTGAAGCGAAAAAATTTTCGCAAAAAACATTTCAAGAGTTTTCAGTACTTAAGAAGCAAAATATTTTTTGAGTTTAGGATTTGACAAAAGAGTACTACAATTAGACGAACAATAAATTGAAGATAACTTATATTTCTGTTGTTCTCTTCGTAAGTATTACTCAATTCATGTTATGAGTGAAAAAAATCTACCCATTAATCATTTTTGCCCCGATTATAAAGACATTGATAGTGTTTTACATTGCATATAAAAATATATGGTCGGTGCAATTTAAAGATGGCCAAGACCAAGAATAATTTTGATAAAAGTCGCGTTATTGTTTAGAGACGTATGAGACTTGCAATTAAAGTTCCCAACCCTTGCGCTTCACATCAAATGAAGAGCTATATACAGTTTGAAAAATGAATTTATGAAGAGCCAATTTTGCATGATTACTTGATGAACAAAGCGCTGTTATATGTGGGAGAAAAGTATTAGATTAAAGGTTAGATAAAAAATAAGTCAATTGATTAATGGAAAAATTGATTGAGATTAATTGATTAAGATTAAAAAACAAAAGAAGAATTATTGACCATAATTGTGATATAGATTTGAGCAAATAAAGTGGAAAACCATGTATCTTGCTCAATTATCGCAATTGATAAGAGCAAATAAAAGAAAGGGCAGATTTAATGTCGATTTTCTTGTCTATTGTTTTGTTTTTTAAATCAGACGATAATCTGAAAGTTGAGTTCAAACGAAATGATAACAAAAAGTCCGATTGTTTTGCATTCAATTTTCAGACAATTAATCATTTTTTTTATAAAACTCTTCTCTGTTTCGAAATCGTCTGATATTTGTTTCAAATTAATTGTTTGAAAGTGTTATTCTGACCATTAATGGGGCTAATTATGAGGTGTGTCCTTCAGGTCACACTTTATAAGTAACATCTCTTGAGGAAAATATCATAAAAATTTCAATGAGCTTGGTACTAGTTGTTGAAGATGCCCAATTAGCTAATTTCATTCTTTTGCTAGTTTCTACTACCTTTCATATTTGAATACAAATTCATATTAAACGAATGATAATAAATAAACAACAATTACTCTTCTCATTACTCATCTAGATCACAATTATTTTGCCAAATCAGTGAAATAATTTGCGCAATAATTTTCAAGATCAATCTAGCTCATCTTGGTAGTGATTCACACAAATATAGATGCTATCAATTCAAAGAAATTATCTTTTCTGACAGCAGAACAACAAAATCTATTTAATATTCAATTTATTTCAAATAGTATTCAAATGTAATATAATATTATAAAAGTTGTTTTGTTTCTATTTTATAGCAATTCATTCAATTTTATTGTCAAAAGCATTAATGCATTCATAAGAGAGAACCCCATTATTATTTTGCATTGAATTAATAACGCATTACTATAATGTAATTTTATATTCGAAGCCTTTATTATTAAATAACATTATTTTAAGCGTTTGTTTCACTAAATGATTGCTTAACTTCTTTGTTATCCATTAATCTCTTTATCGTAAAACTGGATCTAATCTAATAATAACTTCTTTGAAACGATTTTTATGAAAAGATATTTAACAACCTGTATATTAGCCCAATAATTCTGGGATGGTCAAGATATTTTGCTCAAGGGCTAGGATAGATTGATTGACCCATAGTTCAAATCATTATGTGTCACTGGGCAATTTAATTGTTTTGAAATTCTTCAATTGAAGGTTGCTTGTATTTGATTGGATACCTGGACTATTTCCTCCATTTTCCCAACAATAAATTCATTGGTTATTTCTTTTTAGCAGATTATTTTTGAGTTTGTTCATCTTCCAAATAAATTGATAAAGTTTCATTTTTATGATACCTTGCTCATCATTGGGGATAGTTTGCTCGTTTATATTTTTTAACTCTTTAGTAAACTTGGATTTAATTTTTTTTCTGCAAAAATCATTAGTTTTTTCTGATATAATCATGAAATCAGTTTTGATTAATGACTTTAATGAGAAAATATTGAAACTAAGCAAAGGGTTAATCAATTTTATATCAAATTTAGTGTTGATTTTCGCAAATTTTGTTCACTAAAAGTCTCAATATTAGAGATAATGAACCAATAAAATACTTTTTAATTAAAACTAGATTAATTATCTTCAAGAAAATCACTGTAAGAAGATTAAAATTCAATCATTTTTCTATACACTTAAGTATTAATTATAATAATCGATTAAAATTTCGATTAAATTACTTCTAAAGAATTTTCATTTTTTCCAAGAATTCAGGATTTCTTTAATATTTTATAAATTATTATAAATAATAAATAAAAATATTAAATTTTAAATATTGATGCTCAAGGTGGAATAAATATTTGAGCTTGTTTATGAGGGACTCCTGAAAATAATTCGAAAATTCATTTTGTGTTCATTTAATAAACGAATCACCTTTCTAAATTTAAACAATTATTGTTTCATTTTTGTTTTGTTTGCGGTTTCCTTATTAATCTATTTTTAATAAGCTATGAATTCTAATTAAAACAAAATCAACAATCAAAATTCATTTTTACTTAATAGGAGATGACTCATACAGAACCTCATCGGATGATAGTAGTGCTGAGCTGTCATCCATTCAAACGCCAACAACAGTATTATTGTTCAAATGTCCGGAACAGTTTGGCTATTATCCGGATACAACTAATTGTACCAAATATTTTGTGTGTGTATTCGGAGAGCCACTGCACGAGTCGTGTACCGGAGGCCTGTATTTTTCAGCTGAGCTGCAGACGTGCGACTGGCCTATTAATGTTCGCTGTGCTACACATGACCAGAGCCGTATGTACTCTCTCTCTCTCTCTCTCTCTCTCTCTCTCTCTCTCTCTCTCTCTCTCTCTCTCTCTCTCTCTGAAACTTTAATAAATTATAATTAAATGAAATAAAAATAAAACAAATGCATAAATCAAATAACAGGGATTTTCATGCAATTGGAGCTTTGACTTCTAGTTTAGTTTTTATTAAAATCATTTACAAACTATCTCTTTAAATTATGCCCTTGTTAAACTGTTAAACTTTAAAGAAAAAAATGCCGAATTCCGATCGTCTCTGAATGCAATGAATAAATGTTTTATTATTTTATTTATTTATTACGAAAATCATGTTTTTCTGATAATTTTCATTTTATTTCCAATTTATTTCAATTCCTAACAATCTATTCATTAATTGATTTAATCTCAACTAAATAAATGAGAGGGCAGTCCTTTATTTGCTAATTAAAATATATGAAGTACCTATTGATCTGTTTTTTATTAATTTTGCCTAGATTCTTAAATTGATTAAATTTATTTGAAAAGAAGATGAAAAATATAAAAATTCTTATCATAATTAAGTCAATTATTTTTCTATATCTTAATTGTCTCTGAAATATAAATTTGATCCTTTCTTTCAAAAGAATAATTAGTCTGAACTTCTCAATTGCTTTATTAACTAGGTTGTATCTAATCCTTGTTGATTGAGTAATACGCTAATAGAAACCTTAGTAGGTTTTTCTTGTTCTTTTTTCGATTTTAAAGATTATCTAGTTCAAATAGAAAGCGCAATAAATGATTATAATCAATTCTTCTTTAATTTCACACTTTCACAATGCTTTTCATTAATTTTAACAAGCTTATTTATTTTTAATTTCATTGGTAGAAAACAGGGATAATTTAAACGAAAGGCTATCTTCATATCAATCATTTGGATCACATGACGACACACTAAGACTGGAAATCCAGACAAATGACAATAAATTTAATGAAAATGAAAATAAAAACTATTTCGACGATAAGTTTGACTTCAAAACCATTGGCTCTGAAAATGAAGGCTTGAATTCAAATGATTTTTTGAGACGAAAATCAAATAATAATAATAATAATAATTCCAAAAATCAGAACAAAACTACTATAAAGACAACGACAGAAGTCTTAGACTTTCAAAGGGAACCTACTCTCGAAGCACAGCCTAATGATGACTTGAATGACAGTAAAATTGATGAGAACCTGAGCTCTAATAAATTAATGAAAGAAGACCTACAGAACCCTGATTTTGAAGAGGCCATCGCCTCATATGTGGATGAGAACGGAGGCATACACCTGCACGACGGTCCGGGTGGTCTGTTTGGTGTTGTGCCCCCGCAAACAGTATCAGACCATCACATAGAGGTCTTCAGTCGACCTGCAATTCAGGACAATAAGGTTTGTATCCATAAAATCAGATTTATTTCTTTGGATAAAAATTGCTCTAATAGTCATAAGGGGTGATAATTTGTTTTTTGGTACTTATGGGAAATTTTACTCTTTTTCAAAAGTATCGTCACTTAAAATAAATAACATTTTAGTATTCAATAGATTTTGTGATAAAAAGTTTTAACATTATTTTGAGTGAAAAAAATATTTTCTCAGTTTTTGTTGGATTTCTTCTGAATTGTAATTAAGTTTTCTTTTTCTGAATAATTAATTTTGATTTTATTCAAACTCTTCAGTAATTTGTATAAAATCTTGAATTTTGTTTATTATTTAAATTTCTGAAAAAGCTTTTATTTCTTTTCACTTAATTTGAGTTTAATTTTGTTATAAAATATTTTTTTCTACATTTGATAAACATTTAGGAAAAACAGGTTAAAGAAAAACCAAATCTAATGAATAAGAAGTTTGAGAAATATGATGAATACCAGAGAAGTCGTGGACCAAAAGTGGTTCAATTTGATGATGACTTCGAGTCGGAGCTAATGAGCGAAAAAATTAGAAAAGATATGGTCTCTAAAGAGCAAAGACTGCTATTACCGGAAGAACACAAATCAGAGACAATTCAAGTGATTAATGAAAATCCAAAATCATTTCTAATGATATTTGATTTGAAACGAAACACAAACCAAACCCTCAGTAATAATGAGACGAAAGTCAAATCAATTTCAAACCAATCACTGAATGCAAATAAATTCAATATTAATCAGAATTATGTCAATCATAATTACAACTCTAGTAGTAGTTTCAGTTATGCTGAGCCGCTGACACGACAGCCTCGTCTTCACCAGCAAAGGGCTCCTCCGCACAAATATTTCAAAATTAATGCACAAAAAATCGTTGATTTGAATCCTTTGGTCAAATATTTCAAGACTTTGGAGTCTGGTCTTCATTTAGAGCCCATTCCTCTCTTTTCCGTTAATTATAGCCACAAAGCTTTTGAGACCAGAGGCAAACATCAGACACCTGTCGCTAAATCTGTACCATTGATGAACACAACTCCTCCCAGTGTTTTCTATTCCTATCGACACAATACGGAAAGCCTGCGAAAAGTGACCACAACTCCGATGCCATTGAATGTTACTCAGTATCGAAAAGCACAGTCACCACCGCCTACTCTAACAACAAACTTGAGACAAACCACAGAGAAGATGATCACAAATCAGAGGTCCATTGATTTGAATCCGTTGAAAATATCGCCCACAATATCAGTTCCCGCCCGTCCACTATCTCTCTTCCCAACTCCCGATCCATTTGTTGCTGCAAACAAATGTGCGGAAAAGTCGTGTCGATTACCCGATTGTTTTTGTGGCGGCACTGAAATGCCAGGTAATGAAACGAATCAATCATTCGGAGTATTTTATTGATTAAATTGGTTATAATTTCTACTATGGGAGTATTTAAGATTGAATTATATTAGTGATTTGAAAAAGATCTAGTTCTAATTTAAGTCAATGACTTTGTGCTTACAGTTGGGTTGACTCCGAAACAAATTCCACAAATAATTTTGATTACATTCGATGATGCGGTCAATGATGTCAATTGGCATATATATGAAGAAATATTCACCGCTGACCGTAAAAACCCGAATGGCTGTCCTATAAGAGCCACGTTCTACGTTTCCCATGAGTGGACAGACTATGGACAGGTGCAGACACTCTACTCCAGAGGTCATGAAATTGCTTCGCATTCTATAACGTGAGAAAAGTTTTTATTTAATTTATTTTATATTTTCGATAAAAACTTCAATTTTTTGGAAACAATGGGTTTTCAAAGAAAAATTAAGAAAAATTCAAAATCTGAAAAATCAGTTAATAATAAATTGAGCCAAACTGAGACAGGTATTTGTAATATTAGACCAAGTGACAATGAGAAGAACTCGCATCCGATTTAGTGACAGAGCTAAACATTCTCCCGGAGTCGAGCCATCCACTTCACTGAAGGACCAACTCATGAACAATAGGCTCCACATTATATCCAGTGCTGTGTTTTTGGTCATTCAGTTGATTGTCTTCTTCTATCAGATCTACTCATTCAACCGATTGGATCAAAAGAGCAGTCGATTCTGGTTTCTGGTAAAGTGTTCCGTTTGTTTAGTATTTCTGGAAATACTGCGGCTTTTGGTCAATATTTATCTCACAATTCAGAGTGTAATGTGTATTGTCTTCGGTTGACTTTATGGCTGTCCTCAAAACACAACACAAATAAATCAATAAATATTTTACTAAAAATTAATTCACAATTAATTGCTTTAATAAATCAAATTCGGGTTAAAAATATTTTT
>JAQFXL010001696.1:0-10877 GCA_034693445.1 Edwardzetes edwardsi
TTAGTAATATTAGTAATTTGTTCTATTATTTCATTATTTTATTCCTAATTTTTAAGTCAACTATTAATTTAAACTAAACCTACATTTTCTAAAATAAATTCCGAGAAATTGATATGTATTTCATTAAATTGTTCCTGATTAATTTTTGTTTAATATCAAGAGATTATATTGATAATATATCGCACTTTCAATGATTATCAGATTACATCATGGTTAATTTACTTTTAATTGATGATATTTGAGAGCAGATTATATGACAGACTGAAAAACATACGTTTATTATCTCATTTTCATAACGAGTTTTTATATTCCAAAGAATCGATGTTTCGTTTAAATCCCTGAAAGGAAAAAATAATTATAGAAATGAACGAACTTTAAAAATGGGTGTCATTTGCAAAATAGGGCTTAAATAATTTACCATGATCATATTGAAAAAAATGAGCAAATCAATTCTAAAAGCACTGGAAGTATGAAAAGATTATTTCCTGAAAAGTAATTTATTGCCAACTATTTTAACAGTAATGTGATAAAAAAAAATCCCAGAATAAGCTTTGAGGTCAATCACATTGACACAAAAATTTGTGATAACTAAACAATTCTTCATTTTTTCAACTGACCAAGTTTTCATCGAAGTCATAAACCATTTTAAACGCTCGTTAATCGGTATTCCATTGAATTTTTAATCGTATTCTCGTTTGTATTGATTAAAAAATGATTTTCAAATTTGAGGGAAAATATGTTATAAAGAGTATACAACTCTATGACTCAAACTTTAATCAATGATTTTTTGACAAATTCTAGCTTTTCATGTTAAAAGATATCTAGGATAAAATCAAAATTTATCACTTGAAAACCAAATATAACGTTATTGCAAGTTTACATTCGTTTGATAATACTTAAAGAAATTTAAAAATTTGAATGGAAAATAAATGTTGCTGGTGGAAAAGCTTGCATTTTTTGTAATGATTTCCCAGACGAACAAAAAAATGAATAATAAATTCATGTTGTTTTCAGGGTAAGTTATAATCAAATCTTAATTGAATGAGAGCTCAAACAAAAAAAATTTTTTGATTAGAAGTATCGATAAAATTGTGTAAAGCTTTCTAAGAAAATACCGGAAAACGCTCTCAAACTTAGTAATGAACTTAAACTTTGAAATATGTTCCAAATTTTACTATCAATTTATTTGATTATCATTTTGATGGTTCTAATCAACTCTAATTGTCATTACCCATCACGTATAAGATGCTCCCAAAACATCAAATTTATTGTATTCCACATTTTTTTAGAATTTTGTAAAAATGATGCAAAATTTAGCAAGATGAAAATTAAGAATCACAAAAAGGTGTTTTGCTTAAAAAAAGAATAAATTTGTCGTTATTTATACTAAAAATTAATAAATGAATTCCTAAACAAAATCTAAATAATTTCAACGAATAAATAAATTTTGGTTTTCAAAACTCTTATAAAAACAGCTCGGATTCTATAATATTCTATCAACATTGAAATTTTATCCAAAATTGAGCTAGCACACCCCTAAAACAGGCCTTTTTGACATGTTAGCGAAGTCTAGAATTATGGGAAGGAATAACTTAAAACCCGAAAACCAATAAAAACAAATTTGTGGTTTTGAATAACACAATCATTAGACCTAAAAACTAGTCATTCATTATTCAAATGGTGTGAAACCCAATTGTGTGACAACTCTTCACATAAATAAGTATTCAAAGATTGCAATCATTTTCTATTTTGTCAATAAATTAAAAATAACTAACAATTATTAATAAACTTATCAGTCATCCATCCATTCATTACTTCTATAATGGATATGAAACTCATTTAAATTTGAAATAATTAAGAAATGGTTTATTTCCTGATAAGTAACTCAAAAGTTTGCAGAAATTAGTTTCAAATAATTATGAATCGAATAAACCATTGATTCAAAACGTTTGCGAAAAATCCAAAAATGCTTTCAATAATTACTTTAATTTCATTGAAATTGATTTTATTTATTGAAATATTTCTGATTATAATTGCGATAAATTTGATTCAAAAAATTCAATAATAAGGGCGGCGCTCAGCGACTAATTTCCACAAAACTATAACCAAAAGTTAAATGTTTTGACTAAATTTTGGTTTGATATCAATTTAAATAGTTTCCAAACTTCCAGTGCTGTTAGTGTGAGGACACAAAGTATAAGAAAGTGAACTCACTCTAAGTCGACCATATCGTCCACTCCATTTGGACAGAGGTCGGGCGGCTAAACAGGGAATAAAGCACATAATCAATATATTGGGAGCAATCACACATGAGGGCAAACCTACCCGTTCAAGTTCGTGCTCCATGTCCATTGCCTAAAGATGAGCTAATATGCGCACAGAATAACTAATTATCGATAGCACTGATAGCAAAGCATAGTTGTCAGGAATCTCCTAATTTTGAGGACAAGTCAACGACGGCTTTAAAGGCAAAGACTATTCAAAACATTGATGAAAATAAATGAATGACTGATCAAAGCATAGCACTTGTCTTAAGACAATTAGTTTAAAATAAAATATCCGACAATTGAATCAAATAATGACATCAAAAGTTTGAGAACATTTGCGGCGAATTTGTGTTTACTTTTGTTATTATCATCACAAGAGAAGCCAAAGTGAGGCCAACTTGGCATCAATGGCATCAACTAAAGGACAGGTAGGTATTGGAGTCAAGTTTTCTTTGATATTCTTCTATTGGCTAATCTAATGAAACGAAAGCTGTTCTACAGGTGTGCGTACGACTAAGATATTGGGTTCACTATATTCAGGAATTTTTCTTTCAGGTTATCTCAAGGCTATTAAATGCACAGTCAGTCGCAAATATGCACTGAGTCTCACACCACACCATGTCTACAGATCTAATGAAATTCCGGTCCAAGTCTTGAAGACTCGAAACTTTTTTCAGTCAAGTTTTTTATTAACCGAAAAGCGTTTGACGACATCTCGTAATCGAGAGACGAACCAAACGAAGAATGCATTCAAAGCACTATTTCTTTGTTTAAAGCTGTTATTGACTTTTACTGACAATGTCATCACATTCCCCAGTGGCGCAATTGGTTAGCGCACGGTACTTATACGACAGTATTCGTTGCTCTGAGATATGCCGGGGTTGTGAGTTCGAGCCTCACCTGGGGAACTTTTTTACTCAACTTGCTAAACTCAATTTAAATATTTTTGACTTAAATGTGAGAGATACAAATTCCATGTTTTATCAAATTTGCAAAAATGTATACAATTTATGCCAAAACACTAAACCCTCGATTCAACAATTTTTTCAAAAAAAAGTTAATCCAACCAACCAAGGTACAATTCTATAAGTAAAAATATTTCCATTACCGGAATTAAATTCGTTGTTTGGTATGAAAAAAATTAAAGCAAAAGACAACTCTGAAAGCAATTATATAACCTTTGAGTCACTTAACTGTGACTCAACTCAATGTCAATGACAAACATTAAGCCTTTGTTTTTCAAATAATAATCAAAGAAAACATTTTTAGAAACTATTTATTAATAAATGAGAAAATTTTGAAATCAAATTGAAATAAGTTTAACATTTGGCGGCACTTCACTCACCCTTTAAATGAGAAAAGGAAAGGAAATAGGAATCACTTTATTGATTAAATAATATATTGCATTCATTTCAAACATTGACTCTGAAAAGTGATGGACTAATCATTGATAATAATCGTAAGAAGTGGTCATAAAATAACGAAATCATTGAATTTTAATTTATAATTGACATAATGGGGGGTTATATGTGAGGTGTGGCCGTTAATAGCCAACAAACTAAACAGAAAATCAGACGTTGAAAACAGCGGACTGATTGCTGTCATTGTTTTCAAGATATAAATAATAATATCTTTCGAAGAAAGAACGGGACAAACCATAAGCCCGACAAATGTCAGTCCCGTTGTCGTTGGAAAGACTGATGTCTCCGCCCAACAGAAACTTTTTAATTCCGAACCAAAAGAGAGAATAGAGTTGTGTTTCAGTTATGGACATCGAGTCGTCGATTACACAACAAGTGATGCAATTATTTGGTTGAGTAAAGTATTTGTAGAACAGAATATCATTACATAAGTGATCGATTCGACCGACTATTACGGAACAGGTGGCCATCAATTCGATTCTTAATTTGTCTAAAATTATGTTCTTGAATACTAAGCATTCGACAGACAGGTCCGGCCCCTCACCCCTGTGGCAGTCAAAGTATTGAAGGCACTGTTCGTAGAGATGTTTCTGTTGTGGTTCCAAATCTTTACTCAGTTTATGTTCGATATGTTTGATCGCAAACTCTTTGAGACTGTTTTCGATATCAGTTTCGACGAAAAAGGTTTTGATTTTTCTTGACTTTAATATTTGGTCCGCATTTCGGAGTGTATTGGAATCGGAGCCACAAAACAATACTTTGGTTGTACCCAACCCTTTGCACATAACTATTTGCCGAATCATTTCCATTAAAATTGGAGTCTTTGGTGAATCTTTGGAGCCATTAATGGCCAAAAAGCATGAATTAGAGAATGAGTTGTTGGCGATCACATCCAAACCGATTTGAATCATCTCTACCTGAGTTCGATTGAATTTCCTCTCATTCACTGTCACTGTAAGACCTGAAGGCTTTGTACTGAATATCGGGTCAAATATTTGTTTCCAAATGGGAAAGTCGTCAAATTTGAAGACAGTTCGCGCCTCCAAATAAGAGTCGTGAATACAAACTATCGGTTCGGCGACTATTAGTGCGTCGTTTCGCAAATACAACTCATCCGAGTATTTGGTCATAAAATTGATTTCTTCGACAATAACTGATTCCCTTTTACTTTCGTTTAAAAGTCTTAAGTGATTCACTTCTGACTGATTGTCGACATTAGTTCCACGAATCGAATGAGACGTAATGTAACCAAAATATCTTCTTCTGGTAATTATATGCGTAGTACTGTTAGGTTTGGGCTGAACTGCCGTTTGGATTGTTATCAATTGACCGAATTGAAAAACTGGGCCCTCTTTATGGCGAACCACAGAAATACATTTCATTTCTAATCCGTTTTTCATTTTGTTTGACTTGACTTTTGTCAGAATTGAGAGAAAATGCTTTAAATTCATGACATTTATAATATTCTTATGGTTTTGATTGTTGTGATGATTGAGTTTTCGCCACAAATCAGTCAAAACGTAAGGAATGAAAGCGTTTCGAAAATCATTCAAATCAGAGAAACGTAGGGTTTGTCTAATGTTTTGCAAACTACGAGACATTGAAAACCTATTGCTATCATTGGTCTCCAAATCATTTGCGTTTAAATCCAATAAATAACTCATAAATTCGTAGGAATTGGTGGGTATGTCAGGCGGTGGCGGCTCATCCGACACAACCGCTTCTATAGTAGTTGTGAGTCGTTTAGTAGTCGAAACTTCAAACGATTCCGATTTTATTCGTTTGTTTTGTAAACAATCGCTTTCATCTGATCTCCGTTTAGAACAAGTATTCACTGAATCGGAGCTCCTTTTGTTGTGATTCTTCTCAATACTATTCTTGATGTCAGCGTTTAATCCATTGTTTACTTCGATGCTAACATTATCTTCATTATCAGACTCGTCATCAAATTCTTCATCTCTGCCGTACATCAGAGTAAAAATGTCTTCACTTTCATCCAAATCGTCATTTTCTTCATCATTGTCTTTGTTATTGTCTTTGTTATTGTCTTCGTTATTGTCTTCATCATTGTCTTCCTTGTCTTTGTTATTGTCTTCGTTATTGTCTTCGTCATTGTCTTCCTTATTGTCTTTGTTATTGTCTTTGTTATTGTCTGCATTCGTAGCCACACTTTGGTTGGCAGTGATGTCAATGCCTTCTTCAGCAGTCGTTTCCATTTCGGTATTAATTAAATTAATTTTAATAATAAAATATCTAAAATCAAGAAATGCTTTGTATCTGAGATTCAACTAAAATGAGTCCAATTTTTGAACGTTTTTTCAAATTTTGTGAAAAGTTTGTTCGCAAACACTATATCTTTAAATGCATTCAAATTGATTGCAAAAGTTGATAGACTAAGTTTCAAATAATTTTACTTCAGTTGGATTCGCAAATTGTTGTTGCAAGTTTTATTGCAAATTGAGTTCAAGAGATTAATGTTTGAGAGGCCCAGTCAATTTTAACTAGCAATAGTTAATAACTATCATGGACATATGTTGCCAATTGATTGCTTAAACTCCTGCATAAAGTATACGCAATGCAAGTATTGAGCGTTCAGTGACTCAATGTTTGGCGACAGTTATGACATCTTTTGATTGATTTCTTCAATACATTAAAGCAATTCATTTATGATTTGTAAACAAAAACATCTGTTTTGACCTCAAATTGATTGCAATTCAATAGATTTTAACTAAAATTTAATAACTTTTAACTCAAAAATTCGAAGAAATGGACGAATGGTTGACACGTTTGGAATCAATGCAATTGAAAAGAAGTGAATTAAACCTCTTAATAATGGATTATCTGATCGCCGAAGGATTCAAAGAAGCGGCCGAAAGGTTCAAAATGGAGGCTAATATTGACGTCGAAAAGATTAACGAATTGGTTAATAATCATGAATCTAATGAACAAATTGATCAAAGAATTGCTGTGAGAATAGCCATCGAAGCCGGAAGAATACGCGAAGCCATGAAAATTATTAATGATTTCTATCCGGAACTGATTGACAATAACAGACATTTATATTTCAAACTACAGGTAATTATGTCTTCAAATGCTTTGAACGCCATTAATATTGTTGATCTGATCCAAAGCAACAACAATTGATTGAATTGATTCGCGACCATCTGCTCGAAGAAGCGCTTCAGTTCTCTCAGCAACAGTTGAGTGTCGACGGAGACTATCTTCAACTGCCAGAACTGGAGAGGACTCTCTCACTGCTGGCCTTTGATAAGCCAGAGATGAGTCCGTACTCAGACTTATTGCATGCGTCACACAGACAGCAGTTGGCCTCTGAAGTGAATGAGGCTATCCTTAAAGAACAGTCGGGTGAAGGCGAGCCCTCTAAACCAAAACTGGTGTCTTTGATTAAACTGCTGTTGTGGACACAAAGTGAGCTGGACAAAAAGAAGATTAAATTCACCCGAATATCAGACCTGACATCCGCTTCCTTTTCTTCTAATGGCGACTAAATTCTAATTGATTTCAATTTTAATCGTATTTTGTGTTTGAAATTCATTTCATAACATTTTAATCGATAAGAATTCAAACTATTTGTACACTTATTCAACAAAATATCGTCTAATAAACAAATTTCAAATTTATTCAATCATTTCATCAAATGTCTGAAAAATACTTATAAAAGTGTAAAACTTGTAAAGAAGTGAACAAATTGTCAATAAATGGTTTCAAACAAATCATCTAAAAGTCTTGATGTCCAGGCATTGCAAACTTATCGGCGAAGTCTTCCACTCTTTCTCTTAAGGACGCGATTTTCTCTTGAAATTGATCCTTATTCATGGTTGCAGTGAAATCTTTGAGCAGAACTCCCGGCGATTCGGCTTTGATTTGTTTGGCCAGTTGTAAACCTGTCACAAATTCAATTGATGTCAAGTTTTCAAATCAATGTTTAATTGGCTATACCCTCATCGATGAAGTCAACCACCTGTTCGATGTCCGCTTCCTTAAAACCGCGGGTCGTAAGGGCGGGAGTGCCTAATCTAATACCTCCAGGATTGAAGGCTGACTTATCGCCCGGAACCGTATTCTTATTGCAAGCGATCGAAATCTCTTCCAATACTTTTTCAGCGCGCGAACCATTCAAACCGTTTGGTCTGAGGTCAACCCAAACCAAATGATTGTCTGTCCCACCCGTAACACAAGTATATCCGCGAGCGATAAGCCTTTCCGCCAAAGTCTGTGCATTACTGATAACTTGTTTCTGATATTCAGTGAACTCAGGACTGATCGCCTGTTTCATAGCCGTTGCGATGCCTTTAGTAGTAATTGAAGAAAATCAGATCAAATTGTCAGAGGATTCAACCAATAGATACCTGCAATAGCGTTATTGTGAGGCCCTCCCTGTAGGCCTGGAAAAACAGCCATGTTTATTTTTTCCTCAAAGTCGTAGAACTCTTTTTCGCCATTTTTCGCCACAGATTTGAGACCTTTCCTGTAGAATATGACACCAGCGCGCGGTCCCCGAAGTGTCTTATGAGTAGTTGTGGTCACGATATCGCAGTGTTCAAAAGGTGTCGGCACCAATTTGGCGGCAACCAAACCACTGACGTGTGCCATATCCGCCATTAAAAGAGCGCTGTTCTCAGAAGCAATTTGTTTGAAGCGCTTGTAATCCAAATTTCTTGGATAACAACTGATTCCAGCGATTATTAACTTGGGTTTGAAGAGACGGGCGTTTCGTTGGAGTTCGTCGTAATCTATTAGACCCGTCGACGGATTGATTTTATAGGGCATTGACTCAAAGAATATAGAAGTCGCAGAAATGCGCTTCTTCTCAGTCATGTACCCATGAGTGAGATGCCCACCGTCTGGTAGATCCAACCCCATTATACGCCCATGAGGACCCACCAGAGCTGTATACACAGCAAAGTTAGCCGGGGATCCAGAGTAAGGCTGGACATTGACGCCCCACTCTTCAGGATTCAAATCGTACGCTTCTAAGGCTCTCTTTTGACACAACCTCTCGATTTGATCAATGAATTCATTTCCGCCGTAATATCTATTAATTAATTATTAAACAAATCTTAACTTCGATTCTTAGAAAACATTATATTTGATTAAAAACAAGTATTTTTGTCAAAATATCGTTGACTTTATGGAAGATTTTTGTACTCTTTTCAGATCAGGATATTTTAAAATCAAATCTTGAGATTCATAAGAAATACTCATTCGATTCACTCTTATTAACAACAATCACGTGAAGATAAAAATACACTGGAGTGCCATTATAATGAACATCCTATATAATAAACTTTCCTTTATAATCAACAACTTCTAGATTCCAAATCCACTTCAATAGACATTTATGTTAAAAATAATCCCTTATAATCAATATTCCTCTATAATCAACAGATTCTTTAAACCATTCGTCTTCATTATAATGACACTGAATAACACTCCAGTGTATTCTCATTTATCAAATAATTTATTATCAATAGATGATACTTTTGATATATGCCCCCCGCCTCCCGGGATTCTGACAAATTTAAAAACAGACTCCAAGAAGATTTTCAATCAAAATCATTGATAAGTTAAGTGCTATATAGACCCGAAGTAAAGCAGATTTTGTTCTTAATATCCGGGTTTTTTGTATCGAATTTCGACTGAATTCAGTTTAAATACCGTTTGTGCGACAGATTTGGGGTCTCTATGTTGTAGAACTTGTTCTTTTATTTAGTGGCCTCGAGCAAAGATTTTTTTCGTCAAATATCAAAATCAGGTAACAATAGTGAAACCCCCCCTTAATTGACTCATTCCGTAACCTAATTAAAACTTGGAGTAATGACACTTCTGTTCACATTTAGATTCTGTTTTTGATCAATTCATCACCCTGCTAATTTTTAATGTAAAACGAACTCAACTTTATGGGACGACATTTATTAGAAGTGACAAAAAAGCGGTCAAATTGTCCCACTTTTCCCAAATGATGTGCATTTAAGTACTGTTGCTTTTTAATGCTGTGTTAAGCTATGCAATGATTTCTCGGGTTATTTGAGAATATAATAGAATAGATTGGTTTAAGATAAGAAACTATTGGAAACCTATGAACTTTTAATTGATAATCAAATCAATATACAGTCTGACCTCCAGTTAAGAGAACGTTCGGTGACCGATATTCGTCTCTTATTGAGAATTCCTTTTAATGAGAGACTGATTTTGCTGTGACTGAGGCTCTCTGTGACTATAAAATCTGTCTCTTAATGAGAGGTCAGATTATACATATGTATAATGGAAAATATAAAGGAAAGACATACCTCTGTCCGGGATATCCCTCTGAATACTTATTGTGGAGACAACTGCTTAGACACTGGAGGACAGAAAGACTGGTGAAGTTTTCAGAGGCAATCATTTCGAGGCCTCGCTTTTGACGATTTTTTTCTTTTTTTATGATTTCAAACAATTGAGAATCACTTTCATCGAGAGTTTGGTTGAGATACCACTTATTTGAAGACATTTTCAGAGTTGAAGACAAACGAATGAACCGAAAGCAATGAGTCGTTTGAAGGGAATGGTTGGCAATAGTGTGCAAAACTGGTATTAAATGACGTGAATTAATCATTAAAGATATGGCTTTCGTTTAAATAAATTAATAAACAAATCGCAAACAAACCACAAATCGTGTGATTTTAAAAACAGATATATTTTTAGTAGATTTCATACAGATTTGGCAAATGTGTCACCAAAACCATCAAAACAGGTCCCAAATCTCGTTTCAATCTCATTTGGGAACCGTTACTATGAGAGCATATACTTTGATCTGAAGGACATATAATCTGGTTTTTACCGATAATTCAATTCAAATATCGATATCAATAAGTTTGAGACAACAGTTTGAGTTAAAATGTTTGACGTAAACAAAGATATGAAAAGCAATTGATTAATGTTTTAATGGGTTTTAAATCACTGATTGAAAATCAATTTCCAAAAAAAATTGTCATAAAATGATCACAAAATATAAAAACATTCAAAAAAGACATTCAAACCAATAATTTGATCAGAGATTTAAACTTTGATTAAATGCCTTAAAACGAGAAATATTGAGATTCTATTGACTTATACAGTCGACTGCCTCTATAATGAACACGATTGGTTTGAAGAACTTGTTCATTATAGAGGAATGTTCATTATAAAG
>JAQFXL010001697.1:0-10875 GCA_034693445.1 Edwardzetes edwardsi
GATATATTGAATCAGTTTCGGTGATCACAATAATAGACGTCATTTACGTTTCAGTAGTTTTAGACTTTTAAACAATTTGTTTACATTTCATGTAATGATAAATTGAGTGACGATTTCGTCCATTAAATGATTAATTGTGTTGTCTTTTATGACATTCAAGTCATTCAAAGATAGATTTGATTTAACGGACAGCTCTTTGCAATAATCATCCGATGCATTGGACAGTTCACTTGGAGGGCGGGCCCCGCCGTGTAAATCACGCGGCCGCTGCTGTCGCGCCTTATGTTTTCTCTTTCGGCGGCTATTGCACGGGCGAGAGCTATGGTCAGTGGAAACCTATCGACTGTCATATTCTGGACACAGGTTTGTCATTAATCAATATTAACGTAAACCTCAAGAGTTTATTGTTTTAGTGAGTCTTCGGTGGAAATTAAATCCGTTATCAATAAAAGCAATGATATATAGTCCACTCCATTCAGACATACCTTTTCAAAGATATGGACATTCAGTAGTAGCCAAAGAGGACCTCATTTATTTGTGGGGCGGCCGAAATGACAATTGTGCTGATAATACACTATACTGTTTCGATACTGTGAGCCGTGAATGGCTGCCCCGACCGTCTGTTAGCGGCTCTATTCCAGGCGCTCGTGACGGACACACAGCTGTTGTCATCAATAATCAAATGTATATCTTCGGTGGTTATGAGGAACTGACAGAACGTTTCTCTAATGACATATATGTTCTCGATTTGAAAACCTTTGTTTGGAAATACTTGGCTGTGAGGGGAGCTCCTCCCTCGTGGCGAGACTTCCATTCGGCCGTTGCCTTCAATAATAAAATGTTTGTCTTCGGCGGCAGATCTGATCGTTCGGGTCCTAACCATTCTCAACAAGAGATTTATTGCAATGTTATTATGTTTTTTGATACCACAGCCAATACTTGGTTTAAACCGGAGACAAACGGCACTCCACCTAAAGGTCGAAGAAGTCATTCCTCTTTTGTTTATAACAACGACATCTATATATTTGGCGGATATAATGGCGTCGAACGCATTCATTTCAATGATTTATTTAAATTCAATCCTCAATCTAATTCTTGGACTAAAATATGTACAAAAGGAAAACATAAACCCTGTGCGCGAAGACGACAGTGTTGTTGTGTCGTTGGCGACAAACTTTATCTATTTGGCGGCACAAGGTTTGTACGGATTGACCTCTCGTTCATTTGAACATTTCTTGTGTTTAGTCCACAGAACACATCATTGAATCCATTCAGCACTCGTTTGGATCAACTCTTAGATCACTCGGACTTATATATCTTGGATTTCAGTCAGTATTTGTTTCCTTATTATGTTTTAATCAATTGTTTGCCTCAACAGAGCCTTCTTTGAAGACATTAAGTATATTAGTTGCCGTCGAAAATGACTTAATTCAGGAATGTTTGCCGAAACACATCCAAATGGATATCGACATAATGACGCGCAACAACTCCATCAGTCGAATCCTTCCCAACTCTGGCTGAACAGGTTTTAACACTTCTCTAGCTTTTACTGAATGACTGATTCAGACTTTTGTGATTATAATCAGTGTTTCGCGTATTTTAGTAACAATTTTAACAAAAGTTGACTCTATTTTAGACTTAATGTTATTTTTTTGTCGAAAATTATTTTCTATGAAAATATTAGTCAATTAATTAATTCAAACAATTATTTACTATTATATTGAATAAAATAATTGCTTTAAACAAATTTACAAACATTTGTACCGACACTCAAAAGACTGATAGCAATCATTAACTAAACCGTTGTCCACACTCTTAAATATGCCGTTAATTGTGACCAATTGGTAAAGAATTTCATAAAATTTTTTAAATTTCAGTATTTGTTGATTCGATTAAAGTGTTAAAAATGAGTTCCAAATGGAAGATGTCTTATGGCTTACTAGTGCCAGGCCTTAGGTCCATGAAGTTCTTTTATTATTGTGAATTCATCGACAATCAGCCCTCCCTTCAAATAAAAGTAAATTCAATGTTTTGGTGTCGAAGTGATGATCGATTGATGACTTACTTTATCGCTGGATATTTGTTGCATTGAAATGTGTGTATTGTTGTGGACAGTCATCTCTGTGTAACCGTAATCTCTGATTCTGACAGCACTCCAGGCTGGCGGGTCGGCTACAAAAGGGTCGATATATTCCTGACATCCCTTTGTGTGAAAATTATGTCTTAAGGAATGAGTATTTAAACCAATAAATGTCTTACCGCTGATCCGGTTATGATATGAACGGGTGCTTTTGGATTAGTGTAGGGCTGTTTGACTGACCCATTATAAACTTTTCTGTCATAGAGGGGAAACATTCTCTCATAGATGTGTTCGTGAGCCCAAAATTCAATATCCACTCCATATTCGTAGAACAAATCTTCGAGACCATAGGCATGAACTATAGGCAACCCTTTCCTCATCTTTCAAAGAGAATTTTGCAATAATTGGGTTATCCATACAATTAATGCTTACAATACTCTCCTTATGACTACAATCGTCGCTGTCGTCAGTACTGAACCAATAAATTAAAGTTAAAAAAATATGATTTGAAAGAGAGCTCAGTCCTCAGTCTGAGAGCTCAGTCTCACCTGCAATACATGGGTCTGTGAGCCATTGTAACAATCCATGGTCGAACAGCCCTGTTTTCGGGTTTGTTGGCCTCTTCCAGATCATCTTTAAGCCATTGATATTGAGTTGCGATCTGATACCACCCATATTTCACAAAGAAATAGAACTCCGAGGAGAAGCCTATGACATGAACGGGTCCGACATCGAAACTATAGAAGAAGTTATTCATTTGACCAGTTCTTTGGTTAACCATTGAAAACCGATTGTTATAATTGGAAAAATTGCTGCAAATTAAAAAAAAATTTGAATTAGTGTTAAAAATAGTTACTAGCAACTTACTAGGCTTCCTCATGATTGCCAACTACTGTCATATACGGCACATAACTGTAATTGAACTTTGAGTTAATTGCATTCAATTATAAGAGACATCAGTTACGCAGCGATTGGTTCTATTTGTCTCATAAAGTCGTCGCCGATTCTGGAGTTATCCTTATTTTCAAAACAATATTAACAATAATTTGGAAGACATTGAAAATAATTGAAAACTCACGGAATCCATATTATACGCGAAATCACCTTTTTTTCAAATTTATATCAATTTTACTGAAATTGTTAAGCAATTCATTTAATACATACCGACGTGAAAAACGGCGTCATATCGACTCTGTGCTACTCTTTCCTGAAGACTGAAAATTAGACGAATTATTAGCAAACAATGCATTAGTTTTAAGCGAAGCGTCAATTTTACAAAGGAATGGACACTCCGTTGAAATTTCCTAAATCTCCATAAATAGCAAATCTCGGACTCCAATCAGTTCCGTCTTTCATAGCTGTGAACCAAAAGAGTGGACTCCAACCACCCGATGGACTGCCACAATGGTAATCTATCAACAATTGTAAGTTCTATTTGAGAATATAATTGAAATCATTTTATAACTCATTTCTTACAATAAGTCTGTCCCGGAGTCAGACCATTCAAAATAACTCTATGAATGTAAAGAACCCTTTGTTCTGAACCACCATCCACGAATATGCTTATGAATCCCTGGCCAGTTAAAGTCAATTGAGAGGCTATTGTTCCATATTCTACGATAGAATCTGGTGTGGAATCGAAAGTGACCCAGGTCACTATCATCTCATTCGGGTTCACTTATCAGAATAAATTGCAATTGAAATGTGAGAATACGTATAAACAAATCCGGATTACCTCCAAGGGAGAGGTGAATTTGTTCCGGTTGAGTCTGAACATCGCTTAAACTCAGCTTAATTGCGATGAGTATTAACAATATTAATCGAAACATCACTTAATTGTCGATTATTTCAGTCAAATGTATTAAAGAACTTCTTTATTCTCTACTTTTTGTTGATTTATATATCTATTGTTTTCCTGTATTCGAAGGTAACTAACGATAAGATAAACGAATGAAATCATAAAACATGTGATTAAACAAAACAATCGCTTAATTTTTCACATAATTTGTTTGAATTCAGTTTAATATCTCTTCGATGAAAACACTATTCAATCAAATGATTCGACACTTTTCTCAATAAATTAAAAAATATTTTCTCTGATTAGTAGAAACAATGGAATCAATAATTTAACGAATAAAGTAACTTGGTAACTTTGGCTCAAATTCTTATTATTGCAGTTAAACATTAACTCTTCTTGTCAAATTATATAGTTGAGAATAATAGTCTTACTTCTTTTTCGTACTTAATAATGAAAGTTAATTGAATATTGCCTTAACTTCGCAATAGTTTGAAGTAAGGAATAGATATTTAATTCGATATATCATTTGATACATTCAAAAGTTTATACAACTTTTATTGATATTAATTGATCACGTACATCTATGCATGTCACTTGATAACCTCACCTTTTGATATCATTCAACCATGATTAAATCGCAACTTTTAATTTGATATCGTTATACATAAAGTTTAAAAATATATTTGTGTGCAAGCTCATTTGAAAACTGATAGTTTTTGATGTTTCAATCAATAAAAATAAACGAAACGAAATAAGACAAGGATTGAAGTCTAATAGAACTCAATTGACTCTAATTTTTGAATACTAATCGAATGATTCATATCCTATGATATACATAATGTAATCATAAGGACAGGTAATTGGCTTTAACTCAACTGAGGATATGATTCACTGATTTCATAATACCTATGACTTATAGGCTATAATTGATTGAAATTAATGCTAAATAGAAGACAAATTCAGTTATTATTAGCTTTTATGACGAAATATAATTAAATTGATTAAAAGTTTAACAACAGATTTGATTTGAAATTAATTTTATTAATCAGTTTTTGACATTATTTTCGAACTCAACAATCGTTGGATTATTTGATAGAAATTATATTAAGAGAAGATTCGGTTCTTATTATTATTGAATTCAAAATTCGTTTATTAAATAATTTATTTTTAGACTCAAATCCCTGTAAAATATCTTAAAATATATTCCAAAATAAATACTCGTTTTATAAAAATAAAATATAATAACTGAAAGAAAATGTGTTTTTACTGTCATTTCTATTGCCCTAAAAATGTTTAAATCCTTACCAATAAATCAAAATATATTTTACAAAATGAGATGTGAATTAAAATTACAATAATTCTAAAAACATTTAAAATGCTCTCAGAATTCAATCATTGAATGATATTTCGATGAAATATCTAAATATTTCTCTAAAGAGTTATTATATTATAAAATGGAATGATTTTTGAATATTTGACCCAAAAATGTAATAAACTTAACGAAAGAAATATTTATATAAATTTAATTCAATTGTGATAACTGTTAAGACGAGCTCTAATTTAATGGTAAGACTCGTAATGCAAACACATTTGTCAAACATTTTCAGACAAATTTCAATTGTTATTCAAAATCTTTGTTCAATGATTTGTTTTGTTACTTAAATTGTGTCTAAATTATAGTCTAAGAGAGAGAGTAAAGTAAAGTATAACTAATTTTATCTAAATTTCTTAAATAATTACATTTGGACTTCAAATGCTTTGACCGGAGCTGTCGTTTGAGTGAAAGGATTAGTGTTTCGTTGATGAGTGCTTTGATGTCGTTGGGCCAGAGCTGCCCACTCGGCGTCGAACGGGTCGGGGTTTGATTGCTTTGTTTGTTGCGATGAATTTGTTTGATATGAGTTTCCGTTTCGCCAAATGTTTGTCATTTGATTGTTATTCCAATTAAAAGCATTCGATGCCTTCGATTCGACGAAAGCGTCGGCCGAACCCAACGATTGACTTCTGAGCTGCGATAGGTTTGGGCTATTATGACGCGGCGCTGCCACTGGTATTGCTTTCGATATACTTGTGTTAGTTAATGGTGTTGTCGTCAATGGAGTGGTTGTCTTATTTGTCACTTCATTATTGGCTTTCGAGCTCTCATTAATCCATTGCTCAGCAAAAGAGTTGTTCGTTATTTGCTTCAAAGGACTCCATTTGTCCGCTAATTCACAATAAAAATGTTTTTAATACTTTGGAATCCGTTTAATCATTAGAATAATTACGTGAATTATTAGACATAATGGGAGTGGTTGTGGGCGGAGAAGCGACTTTTGCTGCCGAGAGAAATGGGTCGTCATTATTACTCAGAATCGTAAGGCCTTTCGACAACTCCTGACACATTGCACTAATCGAATCGGTCGGTTCATTGGGCGATAGTTCTGGAATCGGCGACACTAACGATAAAACATTATTTCAATTGAAGCGATAAAACTAAAAACAACGGACCGGTAGTCGAACTGTTAGTATTCAAATTTGTGGACAAATCGACAGAATGTGCTCTTTGGCGCTCCTGATTCGAGGGCAAGTCATTGACGCGAAGTGAAAGCTGTCGTTTAAATGGAGAAGTGTTGAGGGCTCCCCCACGAAGGGATCCCTGTCGTTGCAATAAATTTGGAGTTGCGTGCGGTCTTTCCACAGCGAAAGGATTGTGCACTTGTTTTACTGGCGGCGGATCTGAAATCAAAATATATTTCAAAATACGTTTTGAGAATATTAAAGAGAAATATGAACAGACCGGCCGGTTTGGCCACTTGAGGGTCTTGCATACGTTCTGTCAAAGAGGACTGTCTGAATGATCCGTTTCGAGTGAAAGCCGATGTCTTGGGATCGAAGTTCATCGAAACAGATTCCTTATCGCGTTTTTGTTTCCGTTCGAGACATACTGCGAAAGCACAGCCGACTGCATGACTTAGTCGTTCACCAGAGTCTTTACATGCATTGAATCCGTGACACATCCATCTTCTGGTGGTGCCGTCCCGACAAATATAAGAGAATCCGCGTTCATGACTGCGATCGGGTGCACAGAACGATACTTTTTCTATGGTTTGGTCGACAATAAGCCCCTAAAGAGTGAAACTGTGATTAAAAACAGTATTCTATTGAATATATTATTTGAGACTTACTTTGGTCTCGTCGTCAACAACTCTGAGTCCATCTCCGGTTACAAACAAAGTTCCTTTAGTGGAGCGCCTTCTTGAGCTCTGGTAACCAAACAAATAAGTAAATAAATATATTGAGTGATAAGAAGATGTGGTATTAATGGTAAGGACTGTCTATTAGCAGAAATAACTCACTCGAAGCACTTTAAGCGCCTCTTCACAGACTTGCATTCCTCTCGACTCGAACACTTCGACACATCCTAAGTATTTGACGGGGAAGACACATGTGCCAGCCTTGACCGCTGCTTCATCGGCCTGCCATTGATGGGGTTTAGAACTCTCGGGGATGTGCTCTTTCTTTCGACGAAAGCTTTCTCTGAGACTTCGTCGCAATCGATCCATAACTGGAAGGAAAGGATAAAATGAAACCAAAAGACAAACAAATCACAAAAATGGAATAAAAAAGAAATAATCGTTTGACCCAAATATACACAACTTTCCCTTCAAATCACTAAAAGTTGGCTCAAAACAAATATTTAGATTTATATCAAATAAATTGGATATAAATTTCAATCGATTTTCATTAGTCTGTAATTCAAATTGAAAAGGGTTTGAATAGTTTGACAATTCGTACCCAACTTTTTGTTGCGATTAACTCTCAATTCAATTTGAGGTTCGTTTGGCGACGAATCAGTTGCAAGTATATTATTATTAGTGATATTGGAGTGAGTGGTCTGTCGGTTACCCATTTCTTTCAATTGTCGACAAAGTATTGAATTGAATAACACTAAAGAATTATTCATTCAATCAATGATTAAAAAGTGAAAACACAACCAATTTATGAATATTAATATGAAAACTCAGTTAAGAATAGGGTCGACCTTCAGCTCAACCAAACAAATGTCACAGTTTTGCAGATTCGCGATAATACCTCACAAACGAAACTCGGCTTAAAAATAACCCGGAACAATTAATTTTGAAAAAACATTTTCCGAAATAAGTTCAACCAATGATATCAAATGTTTTGTTGAAAAAAAATCAAAACAAAATCCAAAATATTGAGAAATGAATCGCTATTTGCGGATATAATTTGAGATTAACTGTATTTTTAAGTCAAGTCACAAGTCTTCAGTTGTAATGAGACATCAAATTAGAAGAATTGCAAGTTTGAGACCAAATTAAGACCGAGAAGAGTGTAATTACGATGAGATTCAATTTGAAGTTTTCAAACATATTTACACCAAAGAAAAGTTTTACTCTAAGCGCAGGCAATAAACGCCTCAAACAATAGCACAGGTGTACAGACTTGTTATGCAATTCACGATTGAATAGTTGAATGTTGATTACAATCACAATTGGAATTATTGACGTAATTTAGGACCAATAACTTATTGCTGGGACATCTTAAGAACAAAATCTAGAATACTAGACTATATTATTGAAAGTATCTTGATAAATAATGGACGAAAAGCAAACTGATTACTGTTGAGGGCAGTTGAATGTTAGGTAAATTCAGTTTTTTAATGTTCGCAAAATGCAATGGAAAGGCATCTAAAAGGCGTGACTCAGAGTCAAGTATTACTCGAACTCCTCTGCCATTAGATATCACATTTTGGAGGACAACAACTTTGGAAGAAAGAGGGAACAAGATTTGCAGTCCTATCAGTCCTGTCATTTGAATGCTTAACGGAACGGAATTCACATTTAAGAAAATATTTCATTCAATAGAAGACTTCCAATTGAATGATAGCTTTCTTCTCATAATAATCAAGACTTAGTGCTAGACTTTAATCAACGAAACTAATCCATGGCTTCTAATTGATTGAAAGTTTTCCTCGTCTTTCAAAATCTGATTGAATGAACTCTTGTTTATTCAATATATCAAATAAATATAAAATCTGTTTATTTTATACGATATGATCAGAATTGAATCAAATGTTGAATTGAATCCTTGGTCATCAAAAACTTTTTTCAATTAAATTCTTGTTGAGATTAACTCACAGATAATAATAATAGATAAGAGTTTTGATCACTTTTTCTTAAATATTATCACAAATTCGGACTTTTTTTCTTCTGAAAAACTTGAGATATGCTCCAAGTCTTTGATTGCGAATATTTTTAAAGTTGACTTCAATTTAAGGAAACATTGCTTTAAACTTAATATTAATTTGAATGAAGGCTTACTATAAAAATGATGACATCATTATTAAAATGTGTGACCTAAACGATCTAGTATATCTTTAAATATGCAAATTAATTGAACATTCAAGGAGATAAACTAAAACAGACACGAAGTATGAACTAGGTTATTTGTTGAGTTGAAGTGTAGCTTAAATTATATTTAGGATCTAAACTTAACTATGTCTGCTCTAAACGCTCTTTTTTCTATCGTAAAATTCAATTGTAATCCTCAATAATTTGACTAATCTAGGTGATTTGTCATATCATTAGTAATCTTTGGATTGGTTGAGAACTTCAATGTTTTGCTGAATTGAAAGCATCGAAATCGAGTCAATCGGAAAACTGATCGCAACTTAAATCAACTCAAAGTCAATAAAATCTTATTTTTCAGGTAAACTATTTGACAAATATTTGAAAACATAAAACATTTTAAACTAAAAGTGTGTTTAACTAATCAATGATCAAAAGTGTAATTATTTCAAAATAGTAAAGCAGAATGAGGTGAAAAGAGCTAGATTCAATTCTAAATTTTTAAAATAACAAAAGAATAGTTTTGATAAAAAATGATAACCGAAGCTTCAGAAAGATTTTTGTCTATTGCCATAAGGGGTTATTACCCGGGTTTAAATATTTCGATGAAAAGTAGCATATTATATCAGGATTCTTTTAAAGACAAGAATAGACACTTTTATACCAGAAAATGTTTATTAAAATCTATTGAATATTAATTAGTTTTCAATACAATATAAATGAAGAGTTTTAAGACATCGAAGGAATGATTGCTTAGGAATCAAATGGTTAAACAAATATTTAATTTTGAAATCCTTAATATTGGACGCAATTTAATGGCAATCATGCGATCGACCAGTTTTTGCGGTAAACCATAAAACCAATGAAACCATTATTAATTCAATCCATTGTTTGTCTTTTGGTTGCATTTCATTGGATAACAATTACAGCGAATCGTAATTTAAGTTTAGTCTAAGTTTTTAATTACAGAAATCTAAACAAAATTTGTAATCATTTCAAAACAAATAACATTTTTAAGCAAATATTTGATCAAAAATTTAAGTAATTTATAATTTGAAACTATTTTATTAATTTTGCCTTAAATTGGGAATAGATTTGACTTAAAATTGGGCCATAATTTACACAAAAATCTGATTGAAAACACTTTTTAATTAAATTTTGACCACTTTTTGATTGTTTAGAAATAATGAAATGTCTTACCATTTGTCACAAATTAGTGGTCAGTTTGTGTCGATTTGAGTCAATATTAACGTAAATTTGTAGTCAATTAACGTTTGAATGCGTTTAGAATTGGGCTTCAAATGAGTGGCACATCGATTGAGTCAATCAATGAAAACAGCGGTCATTCAGAGGATAATCACTATTAATGTGAACGAATGTAAACTCGATTTGTGTTTGAATTAGACAATAGTGTTGTCGATAGTGTTGTCGAGACATTGATTCGTCAATTATTTGATTGCAAATAATGACTAATGCCTTCACTGATTATCTCAACACTTACTACACAAATGGATTTGACACACATTTACGTCCATTTATTTGCAATAGTTTTGGTTGAGTCGCACTGTTGAGGGTCTTCGCGATAATTTCAAATTTCACGTATATTATGAGAAAATATTAGGATGACCAAGATCATTTAATTA
>JAQFXL010001698.1:0-10867 GCA_034693445.1 Edwardzetes edwardsi
TGTATTTGCTGAGAATTTTAAAATAGTCCAAGTATGTATCTTGCAAAAATGATTTGCATGAATTTACTTTAATTGATATTTTCGTTGAAATCCATTCGTTATTCATGTTATAAATTGAGATAGTTTATATTTTATTAGAATTCGAACACGAAATTCATTAACATTTCCTATCATTCCATATATTTTCAATTTATTTCCCAAAAGATTAGAAACAATAACATTATTAATGTTTTACAAAGTATTGAATTTTAAAGTAAACAAAAAATATTCTACTCTTTTGAACTCTGAATTGTGCTTGAATAAATATTTCTAAAACATTTTAAAAACGAAAAATTTAGAGATTTAACAGCTTTATACTGAGATAACGGAGTTATGTAATGGAAGTCAATATTGAAAATCTTTTTGTTCTCAATTGTTATGCACTTTTCAACTGATATAAAAGTTGAAAGAAAATAATTTTTAAAAATTGATTCACTTTTGAGTTTCGCAATAATTTGCATAATTTTTGGCAACAATTTATTCAAATGAAAAGGGTTTCTAGATTTCAAGTTCAGTCAATTACTTTGATTACAATTTAATTTTTCTCAAATCTCGTCAAAAGATTAGAAAAGACCTAATTTTTGATGTGAAAAGTTTTTCATTCTTCTCTCAAAACATGATAGAAATTAATTTCTTTCTCCACTTTTTGACACTGAAATTACTCGAAAGCTATTGTAAAGTGAATTCAGAATAAGTAAAAAACTGGTGACGATATCTCTTTGAGTCTAATCTCTGATCAAATGGTCACAAATATAGACCTTTAGTCCCCATTATTATATAAACCAATTATTATGGCCTTAAATAAGGCGCTAACGATGTCTGTGAATACAATGACACTAATTATACATAATTATAATTCGTGTAATTCTGACCATGAATTCGACAAATTGTATATAAATTTGATATAAATAGATACAAAAAGAGTAGTATTTTCTTTCATATTTCAATTTCAGTGAAGTTTGAGTTTAAACATTTGGATTAAAGTATCGAATTTCGGAAGACTTTTGGTTTAAATGAATTAATGTAAGTTTAATAAATAATTCCTTGATAATTTACGAGATTTATTAATTAAGATTGATACAATTTGAGCTCATTAATAATTAATTTTTAAAATGTAAAAATTATTTAGGAATTTTGATCTCGATTTTAGTATAAGTAAAAACTTATGATTTTTTTAATGAAGTTTTTCTAGTTTTTCAGAAATTTCAAATTAAAACTAAATAGATCAAATAAGCAGATGATTTTACATTATTCAAATGGACAGGTAGATGACATTTGTCATTAATATCGAGATGGCTGTTTTGATAAATGATAATTATATGATAACAAATTTAAACTCAGTATCTCATCCGATGCGAGTACAGAGAAGCAATTAAAAAGTTAATTTTTCATACAATTCTTAGTTAAATCACTTTTAGTTTAATCAAGTTAACTTTTGAATAAAAAATTAGATTAAATGTTTTTCGTATAATTGAATTTCTTTCTATTTGATGAAAATTAAAATATAATCAAATTTTATGTTTAATCGCTTTAAGCCTTGAAGTAAACAAAACATTAAAATTTTATTATCAGAGACTTAATTCAAAAATTCTTTGTTTATATTTTTAATAATTGATTTAAATATTAAATTAAAAAATTTTGGGAACTATTGAGCCATAAATCAATGTTTTATGACTTTTTGCGGATGAAGTAAAAGGTTATTAAAACTTTGCTTTAATTCTTCACAGAACCTATCATTTGGCAAACAATGTCATTACAAAAAGTAATTCCTTTAGCGCTGACTCTACTGTTTTTGGTCCAAACATGTTCTGTCAAATGTCAGACCAAAGGACAATTGGCCAAAAGATTGATCAAATTGTTCTTAGCGTCTGCCATACTTTCACCGCCAGGAGTGGTTCCATTGCCATTACCAGTACCTCTTCCAATAAAACGCATGCAAAAGTTTAACCGATTAGGTCGGATGGGTGGCAGACCTTTTCCGCCATATCCGCCAATGATTCCATTCTTGTAAGTCTATTATCAAAATCAAATTTAATGATTGACAATAAGGTCAGTCAGTTTACTACATTGCATTGATGTCAGACCATTCTATCGGTTTTAACAGAAGCGAAGAATACCATCACTTTCTTCTGCCGACACTCAAAATGTATTAACAATTGGTTCAGCGATTGATTACACAAACAATTTAGTCATTGAAATGTTATTCAAATTAATTACAAATTAAGTCCTCAAATCTCTAAACTCGAATCCACTGTCAGTTGTAATCTCATCATTTGAGGGCTAATTCTTAATTATTCATATGAAAAGTGGTTATTCACAAATTGGGCGATCAATATGGATAACCCAATTCTAAAATGATATTTATCATGATTCATTTTTCATAATTCTTTGTCGGCAATTATGTTTATAAACTTAATTTGTTCCACAATTTTCAAATCATTTTTATCTTGAATTTTTATCAAGTTTATTATATTACACAGTTGTAACCTTCTCACTTATCCAGCTCCTAACGCTCACACTATCTTAGTTATGGTAATTTTTATAATCCTTTCATTTATTTAATTTCCATTATTTTAAATAATTTATATAAAACACATCAAAATAAATATATTCAACAAAACTTACGGTTTTAAAGGATTTAAAAACAATTGTATAATATTTGGATTGATTTTAAAATAAAAACTGATTTCTTGATTAAAATTCAAATAATTTTATTTAATTTAATTAAGAATTTTTTGCCAGGAATTTATTGATTAATTGCCACAAATCTAAGCGTTAATTATATTCAACCGGATCGGTGTCTAAGCGGTTAGGCTTTGAGTGCACGAACTTCATAACCAAATTTCATACAATTTTATTTTGACTCTTTTGCGGAAACTCTTGAATTAAATTTCATTCATTAAACTAAAAAAAAATTAAATGAATGTAAAGCGAATCAAATTTGATTAAATCACTTAAAATTCAAGTTAATTGTCATGTTTTAGATGCAAATGTGAAAAAGCGATGGAATAGAGGAATGTAAGCTCCTTTGCAGACAGGAGTTTAGTGGAAAGTCAGGAGTGGGTCTCAGCCATAGAGAGAGCGTTGATGTGAGGCTGTAATGTAGGCCTAAATAAAAAAAAGTTAGCGCTCTCTGACTGGGACTTCCCATTCAAATGTTATGCAACATATCATTTCTCTTTCGTTTGTTGGCCTACATTCTCGACCATCTGATGCCCATAACTCGGATTCAATGGGAAAGTGTGAGAGCGGGCGGCCCTCCAAATGGTATATAAAAGAAAGTGAAAGTGTTTTATTTCATCCAATAATTTCAAATGTTTTAAATCTTTTCGGTTTTGAGAATTTCGGTTATATTTTCTCAAATTATTTTATCTGAAAAGTGAAAACTTACTTAAACTCAAAGTTTTATCAAATATTTCGCTCAAACTTTTGCAAAATGAAAATCAAGTTTATATTAATGTTGTGTTTGGCGTATATTCTGATGAGCGCCTACTTCTTTGAAGGGGGAGAGTGTAGTAAAAAGAAGAAACTATTAAAAGCCGCCAAATTGTTACTACTTGGAGCTGCTCTCAAGGGCAAGAAGACTTTCATCCCGATTCCGTTGCCGGTAAGTACATTTCTATTTGATTCAAATTGGGTGAAATTGATAAATATTTCACTGTTGAAGATCCCGATACCTTTCAAACATGAGAAGCATATCGTCCACAAGGAACACATCCCATATCCAGTGTATAAAACAATCCACGAACCAGTTTTGTAAGTATTTCCAATAATTTTCTACTATTTTAGAGATATTTTGTCCAAAATGTTATAAAACGAGGTAAAATCAAATGGAATTTAACGGTTTTTATCCAGCTGAATAGTAAGCTTAGTAACTAAAAAAAGTAAGCCTTAGTTTTGCTTACCCAGACCAATTATTTCCGCTAATTTCAAATAGTTTCGAAATATTGAGCAAATCGAGAAAAAGGAAATCAGGAATATTTGTCAATACAATGAGTTTTATGTTCATTGCATTTAATAATCAATTTAATAGATTTTATCGAATATCATATAATTGTGTGAAATATATGAATGCGTTAACTATTTAATAAAATGCGTTAAATTATCGATTTTAAAATCTAATAGATACAAATTTATGTGATGTTAAATTATAAATGATCAATGGACCCAGTATAACCCGGGGCCATTCTTATATATTCAATTAACACATTATTATTGGCTCATTAATCAACTCTCAATTAGTATTCATTTTATCGATTGATAAAAAAAATATGTTATTATAAGAAAAGCCAATTGTAGACCATTTAGCATATTGTCCAGCATATTGTCATTCAGTATTATTAACTCAGAACTTGAGTCCAGACAAATAGCACATTGAGTGCAACCAAATATGTTGAGCTCATCGGAAACTCAATACTGAATGACTGTCTGCATATGAGCTCCAGATTTATGTTTTCACAGAAAACGAATAAACTTTTAGCCAATAATTTGTTTTGACTAACAATTCAATTAATAGCAAAAATTAATAGCCTTTTGGATAGTGTTTTGGGAGAGTTCTCTATATGTTGTGCTGAAGAGTGTGAGCTGTCGACAGACTTCAAGGGCATCGCTGGCCTCTCATTGACATTACATAACAAGTTCTAAACTTCTCTCCTCTGTTCGCAGAACTACTTTGCGATCAACTTATTGAACAATAGGTTTAGACCAAAATAAAGTGGTCCTAACTGTAAAAGTAGGTCAGACTTAGATCAACATTAGCCCACATTAGATAACTTATGGCACAAATGGTTGGCATCACTGATCACTGCATTCATTTCTCTTCTGTTGTCTTAATGTTAACCAAAAACAGTTTGTTTTTAATAAAATTAATAATAAACTAATAATTAATACAATTTTTCGGTCAATCGGTTGAAATCTAAATTCAAATCTCAGTTATGTATTAATCAGTGATTTGCGTCTTTTGTTACCGATTTTTTGCGGAAGTATTGGCGAAAACAACAAAAGTTTGTTTCAGTACTTTATATAATTGAATACAAAAAGTGAACAAAGAAATCACTTTTTCTTAACATTTGGTTTCTTTTTCACTCCCTTTCCTCTGATTTAATTAATTCGATTAATAACTATTGTATTGTAATTAATTAGCGAAATGTCATTTTTGTATTACAGCATTCATTCAGATCATAGCTATGGTGGTTATCATGATGATTTTTGGTAAACGCTACCGAAATTATTTAGACAAAACTCCAGGTATACTTTGAATATTTGCACTTCAAACTTTTGAAGATTTGTTTTAAGGTGAACTGAATTTTCGTTTTTCAAACAGAAGTCATCTTTTTATTCAAATAAATCACTTCAACAAACACTTTTCAAATGTTCAAAACCTCTCATCTTTTTTATCAATTATCGTTTAATGCAATATTTCATTGGATTGTTCGCAATAATTGGATTGTGGCAGGTAACTTATTCTCCAATAACAATTTAATGACTTTTATGACAATAAACTTTGAAAAAATTAATGAATTTTATAGTTTTTCTGAATTCAATGAAACCAAAACATAATAAATAACAAAATATAATAAATATTCTGTGAATTACTGAAAGACTATAATTTCAAAAATCATTTCAGACATTATTTTTTGTGTAATTTTTTCAAATTTAATGAAATGTTTGCTTAAAAATTAAATTTATTTATTTTTATTTCGCACAGGACTTGGAAATACCGATTAGTTGGCGGAACTGATATTCAATCAGATGGTTGCGCTACCATTTAGTGCCAAAAAACAATGTTCCCTTCAATTCTTGGTTCTTCTTGTTTTGACGCCAATCGCTTTTCATTTGATGCATCCCTTCCTTCCCTTAAATTCGTATTCAATGTTGACCTGAATTTCATTTAATTTATAGAATATTTGATTTAAACGTTTAATTATCAGATTAAACAGTGGATGAAATATACCGGTGCTTAATGTATATTCACTCTGACTCATACCCAACCAATTATTATAAATGATTGTGTATTACATGTATTCAACTAATTATTGTTCACTTATTTATATTTTTTACAATCAATAAAATTTGTTTATTCGCCTCAAATCTATTGATTATATAATTAATTGAACTTTTAATCAAATGCTTCATTCCTTTAAAAATTATTTCTATTGTCGGTCGAATAACTTGATAAATACATCCGTAAAACCTAAAAGGATTGTTGCTAGTGTGACCAAGTGTCCAGGTTTGAGCTGGATTGTCCAGGATTAGAGGGTTCAAACCAGGGCCCATGTTTGAGTATGCCCTGAACATTGACAAGATCGTTTCTTTAATTTTATAATTATTATTTTATATTTTAATTATTCTTGAGATGAATCAATAATATTAAGCTTATCCTGGTTCATTTTCAGAACTTTAACAATTGAAAACGTTTGCGGAAAATTTGAAAGAACAGATTCTCTTATTTGAGAAGAAGTAACTGCATACACACTATTAAATGCAAGTTTTACACTAAGTAAATTGAGCCTACAATAAATTACTACTTGTCCGATAAGTAAATGCAATCACTTTCCGCGAGTTGCACTGCGCTGTCCACAGACCTTTTTTTTTATTGTTGAAGATATACTCAAATGAAAGGGTGATTATCATAGAATTTAATGGCATAGGATTTAATTTTTATTCCCAGTGGTTCAACAAGGAGAGATGAAAAAGAAAACTACTCACCAGAAGAGTTGTGTTGTTGAGAATTCTATTATATTTGTCAACACTACTTAGCGCTCACTAATAACTGTATGTCTAGGAAAAGTCCAGGTCATCTTTTAAAATTTTGGTCAATTGTCAAGAGTTGTTGAAAATTTTGTGCCCACACTAATTGTTACCTAAATTATCTCTTTTATTGAAGATTGAGACAAAAATTATCCGATTTGTTTGGTTGCAATTATTTGAATTTTTTTAAACTGTGATCCAATCAAACAATAAGATAACTCGAAACGTGATATTGTATTATATTAGATAACTTACGGCAACTTATATTGAATCAGAAATGTCAATATGTATAAAAACCCTTCCTATAATTTGCTCTCTACTAGACCTCCTAGATTTCAATATTACCAGAGTCTAGTAACTCTTCCCAGATTTGGTGGACCTGGGGAATTTTGTGTTGAAAAACGATTAATTATTAAAAAACAAATATTTATTTAGCGAATAATCAAAGCTTTTTCAACAGTTTATTAAAAGTTTAATTTGTGTTTATTGAAGAGAATCTGTTAAAATGTTAACATGAAAACTGTTCTCTTGAATTTTGTTCTTGATGCCATCGATTTTCGTTTAAATCAATGCAATATCAAACTTATAAATGTGCATGGAGAAGCAGATTTAGCTAAAAATTGTGACATTAGTGAGATTAACATCAAAATCTATAAACTATAAATAGATTAGAATGACATAAATCATAATTGAGGAATTGACCAATTGACCATGCTGCTGATCCTTAAAATTTATCGAATAAAATTCAATCGATTAAAGTTTAAAAACATTTAAAAATCATTAAAATAAACGGAAAAATGTTATAACATATCGATTATCAACAATAATGACCAGAATGTTGGACATCAAGAAAAAAAATCTCAAAATAATAATTGCTTTTCAATAAAATGACAAAAATATAAAATAATAAGCGATTAAATGGAATTCATTTTTTTCTTTGTTGTATTTGTCCGCTAAGATAAGGCGGGACCTAAATATCAAAGCCATAAATCAATAATCAAATCAATGGGAAGATTATATCCTTACGTGAAAGAGGACCAAATAGTTATGAATCAGTTCCTTTGTGATATAGAAGCTGTCCTTAGCTCTGCTCATAATAGTCTCCATTTCTTTTTGCGCTTCCCATTGTTTGGGTCTCTTCTTTTCGGCCAAATTGGGGAACAGATTGGGTGCCATAATAGTGGCCATATTATGAGCCGTCATTTTATTCAAATGTTCCTGAGTTGTGATGTCATTGAATAAGAAGAGGACGGCTTCTAATGTATTTCGATGTGAGTCAGGCATCAGTAGAACCAATAAATTCAAGATTTGAATTCGTTGCAGAAAATCAGTGATTTCTAAAAACAAAGTTAGTTTTAGTCTGAATTTGTTGAAATTGCAACTTTCAAAATACTTGGCACTAAAAGGAAGGCTTCCACTAATTCGGAAGTGAGGAGAGGGTCCGGTAATTCTCTGATGAAATGCTTGAGAACACTGCAGATGTCATAAATGCTGTATTTACTCAAAATTGCAAAAACCTCTTCAGTTCTCTCTCTGTAAGAGTTGTTGTAATAGAAATTGAACTGATTTTCCAGTTCTTCTTTGAGTGTCTGAAATCAAACAACATTTTAAATATGGATTTCCTATTCAAACAAATGAATGGATGTCTCACATGAACTCTGTTTTGTGATCCGGTTATTCTGAAAATTCCCTCCTCATGCAGACCATTCATTCGGATGTAATTAAATAACTTAACAAAATTGAATCAAACGAATGGATTAAATAATCGCTTTAATAATCAATAAACACTGGAATAGACTTACAAACTGTAAGATTGATGGAAGACTGCAATTCGAATTTCGTCTGAGATCCAGGTTATATAAGTCATTTAGAGGTACACCAAAAACCATATTATTTGAATGTTCTGTCATTTGATAAATTGAAATTCAATCAACGAAATCAATATTTCAAAGGAATTCTTTAAATTCTTGATGGATTTGCTAGATTAATTGCTAAATTTAGCTCAATTTTTAAATAATTTGCTTAATATGTTATCTAATAAATTATCAACTCATCAACTGATACATAATTGATCCGAAAGAATTTTCAATTATGATTGCTGTTAGTTAACTTCAATTAGGAATACATTCCTGAAAATTCTTTTTATTATTAAATCTATTTTGAGAATAAATGACGCAATAATTCAAATAATTTAAAATGAGAATGTTTGAATTACTTTTGACTCTTTTCTTGGTCTTTTTGCGTTTGATTTTTTCGAATTCGAGTCCATACAAATCGAGAACAGACGACAACTCAATCATCGCCAGTGTTTTGACTTTTTGGCGCATTTCTGGACTCAGATCTTCGAGTCTCGAAACACAAGAGTTGAGCCGAAAATTCTGAAAAAAAACAAATTTATGAGTAAAGCCATTTTGAAACTTGATTAAATCGAACAAGCTTAAATTAAATAAACTCAATTTTGTGTCAATTTCTATCTCTCACGCAAACTATGAGAGCATTTTTGGAAAACCAAAAATAAAAATAGATTTTTAATCATTTGTTTAATACTTTTCTGTAATTTTGTTCAAACAATAGTTAATTAAATAAAACGATTGCTTTTTCTGGAAATTATCGAAAACTGAGTAAATCCAATAAAATCGACTTAAAATTGAGACAAAATCGAAATTAATGTTTGAACTCAAAGTTTAATAGATTTTTGATTGATATTTGAGTCAAACATTTTTAAGAAAATTCTCCGAAGTTTTCTCTCAATAAAGTGTTTGTTTGTAAAACTGTAAGCATTTAATCGATTTAAGTAATTAACGAAAGTTATCATTGATTTCGATTGAGTGAAAACAGAACAATAGGACAGCACATATTTGATAACAATCTGGATCGATTAAACTTCTATCTTTAAGTTTTGGACAAAATCTTTTGGGTATAAAAAGAAATATTTTGTTTTTACAAATCAAAAGTCAATTGATTTCGTCAGAAATCTTTAAAAAATGAGGAAATTTTGTTGTTTTTCGTTTGTTATCACAATTTTATTCGTTGTCATAAATAACACAAATGTTGTCAAAAGTGAAAAACTACACAATAGTTTGGGATTGAGTTTAGGACTATTATCTTTGGGAAATCTTTTGAATCAAAATAGGTAAGTTTATGTCACTTTACTTTTTGAAAAATATTTATTTAAATCTTTCATCAAATGTCAAGGAATCCAAATCAAGGAAATTATATTCCAATGCCTATTCCAGTGCCTGTAAGTTATCTGAATGAATCGAAATAAGTTATCTATCTAAAATGTTTGATCAAACTGATAGATGCCTTCTCCAAATTATGGTTACCCACCCCCTCAACCGCCAATTATTATTCCGGTGTCGTCTCAGCCAAGAATAGTGAGTCATTCAAACTTTGATTTAACAAAACTAATTTTTTTATGTTTGCACAGATTCAAATACCCTATCCTCAGCCTTATCCTCAACCCTATCAACCCTATCAACCATATCATCAGCCATATCCCAATTACAACCCTTATGGGTGAGTAATAATACGTTTCTTCATTTTCTACAAAATTCATAATATTTTGTGTATTTTGCAGAAGAGATGAACAGTTTTTAAACTAAAAGTTCATAATTTTGTGCATTTATTTATTCCAAATAATTGTTAGTCAAATGGATCAAGGTAACCAAGGTGGTTATTGGTAACTCACTCAACGCTTCATCATTCAATCCTTTAAATATTTCTGATAAAAACATGAATTATATGTATTTATAAATCTAATTGCAATTTATGTCAAATCGGAATAAAATGTAAACTTCAAAGATTCAATTATTATACAAACTTTTCAATTGATTTGTTTGCATAAAACGAGTTTAAATCAATTAAAATATTTTGTCACACTTTTTGTTAGCCATTCAATCAATAAATACCTTCCAGAAAATGCGTTCAAAATATAATATTCAATTGAACTCAAATAAAATTAGCAAGATTCTGTATGATCAACAAAATCGTGAAACCCCAAAAAGTGAGTAATCTTGCTAATTTCATTTAAATCATGTGCTCTAACGGTTACAAAAAAGCTTAATTTAATAATTAT
>JAQFXL010001699.1:0-10866 GCA_034693445.1 Edwardzetes edwardsi
TTAAAATTTAGTAAAAATTCATTAGAGTATACAGTGGCTAAAGAATGCATTTGACACTTTCCAGAATAACTTATACCAAATTAGTGCACATCTATCGCACCAATCGCACTAATTTGGTTAAGGTTATTCTGGAAAGTGTCAAAGACACTCTTTAGCCACATATATTATGATTGTGTGAGGAATTTGATTAAGAGCTAGGTTGTTCTACTGCCGACATTTCGGTTTCTGAAATGTCAATTATTTTCTCGAAAGAAAAGGGTTGGAATAGAATACCAGAACCGGTGTAGAACTTGCTCTGAAACTCAACCCAATGAAGTCGAAGTGCGTGAAGGAAAGCACTCAATCCTTCCATGACTAGTAAAACACTAACTGTGAGGGTCGCCCAAAAAGCAAAGACGGGAAACATTATTATTCCATTGATGAAATTACTGGATGTTATTCCTTGTACACCATTTTTCATAACCATATTCCAGAGGACTTCGCTGAGCTGTGCGTGAGCCAGACTCAGGGCCCACAAACGCAGATAACTGGCCGTATGTGAGATCGAACCCAAACAGTACTCAATGGTATGAATCGCCTGATGAATAATAATATCACCCAAATCGAACGGACCATCGTGCTCACCGTGTCCTCCAGATGTTTGAGCATGTTTAGTTACTTCTTCTTTCGCCTTATCCTCATTATCTTCCACCAAAATGGATGTCTCCCTGTCTTCTGAGTGTCTGCTTTGAAGTAAAACAACAGTGTTTTCTCGTTTATGTTGTCTGTTGAGATACCAGGGTTTGAGGACAAGCATCCAGGGGACACATAATAGTGCCAAAATCAATAAAAAAGTTTGAATCATTTTTTGACCAGGATACCATGTTCTTAAATGAATTGGTGACTCTTCTCCTGGATATTTCATTAGAAACATATTGATTAAATTGATCAAAACAGAAGGGGCTTCGCTTGATATGGATGAGTCATATTTAAACCATTTTGCAATAATCATTCCATTCATGTAACCGAAGATTGCCATCAAAAACAAGACCTGAGGAACGAATTCAAAGATAATATTTGTTCTCTGTTTGAATTGGATGTGATTCCAGACGGAAAGGATGACTCCAAACAACATTTGCATTACTCCGAGAATTACCGAAACTTTCATTTTATATGAGTTGAGGAAAAGAATTTTATTTTCGCTCAGTTGCCAAATGGGGTCGATTCCAAACGGGTACGGACTTCCTGTAGTATCATTAATCGGGTTCAATCCATATGATTTGCTGCCGTAGATATTGTCTGAAGACCCAGGAAAAGGTTTCAGAAGGTCTGCCGGTGCTTTAAATGAAGAGCCGAACAGATTTAACGATTTGGAGAAGACGTCGTTGTATATCATTCCCGTGTAAATAGAGAAACATCCCATCAATAGTATGATATACCGGCCGTTGAAGAATGTCAGCCAAATCTCATTATTAGACTTCATAGCCATAAGGGATCGTTCCTTTAAGACCATCCATAGCGCGAACAACAGCATCAATATTCCGTGTCCGGCGTCGCCAAACATTACGGCGAAGAGAAACGGAAATGTAATGATAGTGAACGGCGCCGGATTCACTTCTTGGTAGTTGGACACACCATATGCGTCAACGATGTTTTGGAAACCAATCGTCACTTTATTTGTTTTGTTGAAAGTGGGCGGTGTCTCACTTGTGTCCATCCGATTTAGAATTGAGGGAACAGACGAACCACTCCTTTCAGTGGCTACTCTCATTGCAGCTCTGACTTTATCCAACTCATCTGTAGGACACCAGCACTCGGCGATCAGACATTTTTGTGTGACATCGAAATTAAAAGTATTCATTGTGTGGTAAATGGCTTTCATTTTCCACACTTTGATGAACCAATTCTTTATATTCTTAGCCGATGCCAACAGAATGCGATGTCTGTGTTCTGTGGTCTGACTCAACACTGTATTGAGATCTTCAATACGGGAGACAACATTTCCAGTCATTTCTCTTCGATCAGATGCCTCTTCAGGACAGGGATATAGTGTTGCCCGAAATCCTTCGCAGATTTTCTTCACTTTAGATCTGAGTTGATCGCCCTGGAAGAAGATCAAAACAACTGACTTCAGGACCATATCACCAGTAACCGGATCTTCAAGTGGTGTTTCTATTTCCTTCTGTCTTAAGAAGACGTTTCCGCGACAAACCCTCCAAAGCATGCGCTCGAATGCCATGAGTTTCTCACGACGTAGAACTCCGGCAACAAAACATAGTTTGCCACTCCCTCCTCCTCCCTTTCCATCTTCAGGCAATATTCTAGTGGTGTCGTCCGAATACAAAGAATCGACTCTTTGTCTTTCCCCGACCTCATCGAAGAAGTATTTAGTTTTATTGAGGATTTGTTTTAATTCAGTCAATTCGGAGTAAGTCTTCTTCAATGCCTCCGCGTTTTTATTCACATCCTTTAACTCATTCTCCAGTTTTTCAAAAGTCGACTCCAATTCGATCATCTCTTTGGGATGAGGAGCGTCCGGATTGTCACCGAAGTCTAGAATAGCGACGCACTCCTTCTTAATCTCTTTGTCCAAAAACCGTAATTTCCTCTCCATTTCATCGCAGCGACGAATTTCGTTAACAAATCTTCGCTGAAAAGCATTTATGTCTGCGTTTAGATCCTTGAACTCAACCAAACCCAGAGAACCCAACTCTGAAACACAGTTATAAGTGGCCTCCGACTGAAGGAACAGTTGACACAAAGTCATGGGCTGAGATCTGAATAGAGATCCCATATTTCTCGGTCTTTAGACGAATTTACAATTAATTTTACAATATTTCGGTAAAATTACTGAATATTTGTGAATAGACTTGAATTCCACCCACTTTTCACTTCCAAATCACTGATTGATTGATAAGAACCAATTGAAATAATATTTATAAACTAAGTAGTAATTAATGTGAAATCTATTGAATAGTTTTTGACTTCAATTGATTTTTCAAATACAAAGCAATTCCTTATTCGTAATGTTAATAGAGATTATCACAAATGATAACTGAGTTGTTTGGTTACAACACATGACTGAATGCCAAATAATATATATCAGAAACTAGACGTACAGTTGAATACATATACAGAATATTTGAGACGAGGGGCATGTGATGGCATTGATTCGCAGTTAACTTGTAATTTGATGTCTAACACCTAGTGATTTGTGAAATATATATTTTACTCGATTAAAATTCATTCGATTCACTCTCAATAAATAAAAAATTATGTTTTCAAACCTGTATTTGTTATATAAGTAACACATTTTCCGAATCACTAATCAAATTACTTTAGGAAATGGTTTTGTAATAAAGTGTTTTTTAAATGTTTTGGCGAACTATCAAATGACTAAAGTATTAAACATTATATTCTAGACATTTGTTATAAAATAATTAGATTTTTTTTTGTGTGAAAAACTTGTTTTCGTTTCAATGCTATTCAGTTTGAATTGGATTTTATCTGTTTTGGTTTATAATAGACCTGGAAATGTCACAACAGCAATGTCAATTAATTACTATACTTGTCAAATAAAGTCAATTTTCAATTATAATTCTGACAAAATTCAAAACTTTGATGACGTCATTTACCTGCTTCATTTAAATCAATGTCTATAACTAATTCGCTTGATCAAATTAAATTTTAAAAGCTTTTCATATTATTTTGCTCTTCTAAATTAAGATGTACAAGTTCAGACTTGGATATTAGATTTTTTTAAGCTTGGCTTTAATTTTTTTTGAGTTGACTTTAATCCATTATAAGCCTACCTTAATAGAATAGCAAGGTCGTTGGATTGAGAATTCTGGAGCTTGATTGAAAGTCCAATCTGAACCAGCTCAATATTAATGGGCTGAAATGTGTTCTAAAAAATTTTATACCATTTTATTGAGTAATGAATTATATAAATATTGATTTTCAATATAAAAACTTATATAATAAATGACTTTAAATATAATTTCGACTTTTAGTTGGAGTCATAAAAAATCGTATAATTGATAGGAAAATAAGAGCTCTTTTAAAATAAAACTTCAAAACTATAAACAGTATAAAATTGAAAAGTATTTTATGATTTTTGGTTAAAATAAATTTTTGGATGACTTTATTCAAAATAAAGTCTTCTCAAAAAGTAAAATAAAATTTTAATGCATAAGAAATCTCTGAAAATATCTAATCGTTTTTCAAAAGAGTCTAAAAAATTGCAATCAATTAGTTTATGAGAGAAACAGATAGAAAATAAAATACATTATGAGAACCACCAGAACTATTTGGAAGAGTTTATAGAAGAGACAGATGTAGGACAGTCGCTGCTTAGCCTTTTCGACGGTCGAGTCGTCCTCTTTTAGTAAATACCTTCGGGTTCCCAAATACACACTTTCGGCGTATTTACTCCAATCGATTTTCCTCACGTCAGAGAAGTAGATCTTTTTGTCCTCTTCTGGCAACTGGTCGTAGATCTCGCAGTAGTTGTCGTTATGGAAACACCACTCCTTGGTGGTGAAGTGTTCCAATACGGTGAAAGCCCTGTGCATCTTTTGTGTCATCTTAACCATAATCCGCTGATGTCCCAAAAGTGTGAGCATAATGTCCACCAAATAAGCGAACAGAATATGCGAAACATATTTAGTCACTAAATGATTCATTTTGCCCAACACTCCCTTTCCACTCGTGGGGTTTGTAGCCAATGGCCGCACCATTCGAATTGATGGCGAAGTTTGTGCCGCTTCTCGTGAGTAGTCGAGGAACTTTCCCCATGTCACCGGATTGTTAGTACCGGTCGTCAAATGTATGACCTGTTTGCGTTCATTCTCATGTGTGGCGGTATGCCATCCGATCACAATCAGAGAGTTGCAGATTATATCGACTTTTTAAGGAAAAAAAGGGTCAAAATCTGGTGAACTCTATCTCTATATAAATAGATTATACCTGGGATTAGATCCGCCTTTACATCGCAGTGAACTGAATTCCAATGGATTAGAATTAGTGAAATCAAAACAATATTACATCAAACATACCGTCCATAGTTCTGGCGATTCCAAGTGCACCCAAAAGAAGTGCTCCAGCCACCCCATTGACATTGTCAACCCATCCTAATCAACAAGATCAATTATTATGAAAAATGAAATTCTATGACAGGTTATGCTTTTAAAAATTGTTAATCAGTAGACGTATTACCCGGGGCGGGCTCTTCTAGTGCTGGGGTTACGATCGATGGTCTGACAATAACTACCGGCAAATGGGAGTATTTCTCTGCAACCAGATTCTCAGCGATAGCTTTACTAAATGTGTAGGCGTTGGGCCGGCCCTCCATCAATGAGGCTATAGTTTGAGCGTCGGCTTCTATGCCGGAGTCATTGTTTTCAGTTTGGATGACATTCTTAATGGTGTCAGTGGCACTTTGACGCAGCTTATACACTGACTCCTGGATATCATCAATTCCACAATTGGCATAAGCTGTCGATACATATACCAGCGCCTAATTTTGCAGATTTAAAAATTAGGATAAATTAAGTCAAATCTGATTATTAAGGGATGAAATGCATCTGTTATTCACTTAATAAGTGGAACACTAACTGCAAAACACTTTCAGATCTAAATATAAATTTTGATTTGAGTTAAACTCATTTTCACTCAAAAAATAGAAATTCAATTCAAATATCAATTATAGATTTAATTGCATTTTTTAAGTAGTCTTTTACTTTCAATTGTAGATAAAAAGTTCAAAGACTATTTTAAGGAATTTTTTCAAAAGAAATATCAACACATACCTCGAGTTTAGTCATTTTGTTGCACAACTGCATAACGGCTTGAGTTCCGTAGACATTCTGTTTGATAAAGTCCTTAAGAGGTCCGTGAAATTTGACCGAAGCGGCCGAATGAAAGACAATCGACACATTGGATGCGAGTGTATCTCTGTCCTCATCGGATAATCCGAGTCCAGATTTGCTGATATCACCGCTAATGGCAATGATTTTTTCGAGTTTCAAATCATTATTATTGAGGCTAAAGGCGGGTGACTTCAGTAGCTCTTCGTGGAGACGCTGTTCGGCTGACTTGTCTTCTCGGGAGCGGAGCAATACATATATATTTCCGATGTCAGGACACGAACGGAGAAGTTTTTCACACAAAACTTTACCAATAAATCCGGTGCCGCCGGTTATAAAAATTGATTTTTCTTTATATAACTCTCTGATAGGAGAACCCATTTTTGTGGCACTTTCTCTAAAAAACGGAAAAATATCCGAAAAAAGGCTCAAAAGTTGAAATGCAAATAAAATGGATGAAAACCAATAAAAATAAAATCAATTCTTAAAACCTAAACCAACTTTTATTCAGTCGTTCTAAACTTATTTGTCGCAAAATGATTTGTGCGCGTATATTTACGAAAGGGCTGACATACAAGCACTAAATCTAAAATGACCTCAACTTTGGCAGACCCTCTGCTTAGTGCCTAAGTCCGGATAGGCCTTGATTTGGCACAACTATTTGAGAAAAGTTTACTGGAGCTAAACTTATTAGTATTTACTGTTATATATCTTTTCGAGAGTTAAACACTCATTGAATCTCAGGCTTTATTCAAAGGTTTATAAGTAAAACGATAATTACATTTCGGATATCCTGAGTATGAGTATTGGGTTTAGACGAATAAGTAAAATGTGTCTTACCTTTGTCTATTGTCAAGGATAAGATCAAACGCACTCAAAACCATTCACACTTTTATGCTCAACAGACTGTGCAAAAAGTAAGAAATTCACAAAATTTTTCCTAAAATAATGTTTAATTCAAAACCTAATCCTTGAAAATATTAGACATTTTAATCTGTGTTTAGTTTTGGGAGAAAAACATTTTTCTTTTCGCTTTTACTCAGGATTTCCGAACAGTTAGTCTTTCACTTAATTGGTTGGAAAATATTTGCAGATTCGGCACTCTGTTGTTATACCTGTTACATACCTGTCCAGATCTGCTGATTACAGGTGAGAGCCAGTGGATAACTGTTCAAGCTCGCTTACTCACGTAGGTCCAAACCAAGGTCTCTTTAGACCAAACAGTCCGAATGGTGTCCTCTTATGTGTGAAATTAATTGATGGCTATTAGAGGTTATTATTCTTTTCTCAAAACATCCAACAATTTCACAGAATTATGATCTTTTGCTATCATTTTAACCAAATGAATGACCAGGAATAAAACTTTAAAATTTGTCAAGCTCAATTAGAAAATAACAATGCAAATATCTATCTTCGCAACATTGAGCAAACGACTAATTTTTATTCAAGGTTACGATATATTAACGATTAAATAAACTTTTCAAAGTTAATTTTTCAATCTAATTGTTTTTGATATTTTGGAGTGCCTGGATTATTTCCATATTCAATAGATTGCCAGTGATTTTACGACGTTTTCAATGGAAGGTGATATCGAGTGTCTGTCATAAACACGATTGGATCAAATATTTGAATGTCAAATGAGCCCATTTGCCCCCTCCTTCGCTGTCCATCATATAACTTGATTGAAGTAAATAAAAGAAAATTTATTCCATTCAATCAACTTATTCTATTGATTCTAGTAAAGCAGTCATCGAACCAAAACCCTTTTTAGATTAAATATTATTGACAAATATATGTATCTCCTTTCAAGATTTTCTCAGATGCTTAGAATAGCTTTGCTCTTACGAGATTGAAAAGCCTTGCGCATCTGGAAATTTACAAATAATTTATCTCTTGCATCAAATAATTGAATTTCATAATAAGTTTGTTATATTTCGTAAACAATTTTTGTGAAGTATTTTTGTCTCCGAATAATATCATTATTAGAGTAAATGTATTAAAAGGAAGAAAAAGTCGAAAATTATAATTACTTGAAATTAAATAAAGGAATAATTAAATAAAAATGTTTTCATTGCTTTAAATTGCAAGGTCATTATAAAAAAATGTCATTTTATTCCTTAATCCTATTCGATTGAGAATAAAATATGAAAATTTATTTGAATTCAAATTTCTACAGATATGAAGATAATAATTTGGAAAGTTTTCCAAATTAATCTTTCAAGATCAGTTTCTTATAATTGTGCTTTGAGTCACAGTCCCTGAGTTATCACTTATTCCGAATAAATGCCTGATTTATTGGTTTGCATTTGCAAAACACAAGTCAATAAAACTTTCCATTTTATAAAGGGTTTTCATGAGTTGAAAGTGCCAATTGCAACTTGGCACTTTCCTTCAATTGAAAGGAAGCAACAAAATAACAAAATATCTGACAACAAAAGAATTAATTTTTTCAATATATATATGTCTTTCGAAGACATTTTTGTTATGAATGGTTAGAATGTCGTTCAACGCTGTAGGGAAACATTGACCTTTTGCACCGAGCGGACAGTCACGACTGCATATTTTGCTTGTTTAAAATTCTCGACACATAATCTACTGACCATTTGCAGAACAAACTCAACAAATGCAAACTCAGTCTCATTTAACTCAATATTTGATTGAATCCAATATTGAAATGATTTTGTATTAAATTTCGATGAAATGTTTGACCAGAATATCAACAAAAAGTTGTGACAAATCAATAATTTTTTCTTTATTTATCTTTCATTTGAGCGACAGTTTAGAATACAAAAGTCTATTACATTCTCTATTGTCTTCACATTATTATATTAACAGAAAAATTGATTGCAAGATATTATTTTATAATATATATGTATTTGTTGGTATAATTCTCGCAGATATTTGCCATCTTTTTATTGCAATTTTATTTGTTATTTATTGTGTTATCACTTAACGGACCATAAATTGCTTAAAATTAATCGAAAAGAATTCATTTACTAAATTAAATATTTATATAGAAATAAAATGTCAAAGAATGTCAAAGAGTGAATGAAAAATTGTTTGATGCCAGTGATTGAGACGGATATGAAAAGCATTAGACTTTATGCATAACACAAACAAATACTATTGAATAGTCGAAGTCATATACTTCACAATACAATGACTTCATATTCAAAGCAGACATTTATGGATAGAATTTTTGGTATTCTTGTGTTTGAGTTCATTCAACCCAATTCTAGTACAGAATTTGTTGGCACTCAGTCCCGACAATCCATTATAAATGAGCGCTCCTCACAACCAATCGATTATTGTTTCGCTCCTTTAATGATGTTTTCCATATCATACCAATCAATTGTTGTTCCCTTTTTGTGTGCCGGCCATTGATTCCAAATGACCACTTCCTTAAGGCTAAGCTCAACGCACTTTCTATGAGATCAAAATCTAAGGAAAAAATCACTAAATAATGAAGAGATCCAGTGATGAGTCCGATGTGTTAATGACATCGCTGTGAAGGCCTCAGATCCAAAACAGAACCAAACTTTATGTCAACTCGTTTTCGTAGACTCTAATCATTTCATCAAATATTTATTTATGTTATGAAATGAAATTTACTGTAAGTCTTAATGCTGGATAAATTTATTAGCAAACAAACTTTGAATCAAAACATTAAATGAATTTCATGACTGAAATTATTCAGTGAAATGATTGCAATACAAAGTTTTTGCAAAGACTGTCACGGATTGGATAAATCTGGTTTTTAAGATAAACTGGTCGATAATCAGCTATTTTTATAGAAAACACATCAATCTTTTATATGGTTTCCCAATATATTCATTAAAGTATTTTTTGCATAATATGTTATCATATGTAATGCGAGGAGTAATTTGAAATCAATTGACATTTTCTTTATTGATAGATACAAATGCTTTATATTATATAACTTTAATGATAGCATTCAATAAGAATTGATTTGATTGAGTAAAGTCTGGTATTGGACCGAAATAAACCAGAAATAAAAGAATGCAAGAGTAATAAAATGTAATTTAGGACTCCGTATGGTTTCACAGACGTATGGTTAGAAGTATATTATTGTTATTTGCTTTACTTAAGCAGAATTATAATCAACTTTATTAATACCAAGAAATAAATAAAGAAATATTGAATGTTATGTAATAAAGCATTTATTTGACTTTCATTTTATGAATAATACATTCTTTATATTCACACAAATGGATAAGACTTAAGCAGAGAATGAAATGAATTTATTATTTTTGCTTTAATTTCTGACTCATTAGTGACTATCGCTATTCAAATGAGACTAAAACTAAATTTCTGTTTTATTGATGAATGAGTTTCACTCAAAGTTAAGATTAAGACTTTCAGTAATTTCTTTGTCTTCTGTTGATTAAGGAAACGTTTATGAAACGGCACAACTATTCCTTTTAGGCATTCCCTTTTCCTTACTAACTGGACTGGTAGGACATTCAGGCAGGGAGCTTCTGCGAGGCTTTCCATTGGCTATGGCGGGTCCGACATCATAAGGCACTTTAGCTTGGATCATCAATTCTTGGAAAATTTTCACCACATTCGTGTTGTCTTTGGCCGAGCACTCGATGTAACCGTTTTCCCAGTCCAGACAAATAACACTTTCCGCCACCTCCTAAGGGAACGCAATGGAAATTTCCATTAAATTTAATTTTAAAATTTTTGAAGATATTTTCCAATTAACAAAAATTATGAGAATTAGGACTAAATTCATCCAAAAATAGAAAGAATAATATTTTTCTCCAAACATTAATTAATGTATTAAAAGCTTGAAATGAGTTTTCGCTTAATTACGGAATAGTTTTAGCGATAGTTTCAATGAATTGTATTATTATTGCAGAGAAAGCGTGAATCCATTGCTACTAACAATTTGTTTAACGAGAAGACTGGCCTAAAAGGCATTTTCATGAAAAGCTCGACTCATTATTTCCTGCCCTCGAGTCTAAAACTATGTATTAGAGGAGCGATTGTTCTC
>JAQFXL010001700.1:0-10861 GCA_034693445.1 Edwardzetes edwardsi
GAAAAAAGCGGAATTTAATCAAATACTTAAGACATTAGTAATAAATACTTTGAATAAAGATTTTATCTAAACTTCTGATTTTTAAGACAGGTTTTAAGACATTTTTTGCAGGTTTTTAGACTTATTCGACAATTATATGGATTTTGATTATAATTAAAGTAAAATCAAGTGAATAACGATTAGAGTTTGCGATAATTTTGCTTAATCTCAGGGCTTATTAGTCGATACAATAAATCCGATGATTCAGAAGTTTTCTGCAACAGAAGAGTCACTTAAAGACTGCAATTAACTGAATGAATGGCAATGAATGCCAGCATTTAATTAAATAAATAAATTTCTGTCATATCTTTTCATTTGTGTCTTTCAGATATACGAAAAGCGATTATAGGACAAACAATAGGAGGTCTTTCATTTTCATTTTTAGGGGGGCAGCCCTTGGTCATAATCATGACCACTGCTCCCATTTGTTTATACATCAAAGGTAATCAAATTGAAACCTAGGGGATATGCAAGAGGTGGGAAACAGCCCAAAATTACTTTGTAACCAATGACCCTAGAAATATTCAGTAATGTCGAGATCAGTTTGAAGCCACTTGACTCATTTACCAAAATCTTGTCTATCCCTGTTAAAAAGTTGTTCATGCTCAATTGCTAATCATTAATTATGGCCAAAACAGTGATATATAACATATGTGAAGACTTTCAAATTGATTTTTACGCAATGTATGCCTGTGTGGGGCTATGGAACACATTCTTTCTCGTCTTATATGCCGTCTTCGATGTCAGCCGATTAATGAAATGGTGTACGAGGTTTGTGTCACATCTTTATTCAGCTTTTTATTTAATATATTAGGCTTTTTATATATATTTCTCTCTGCAGACAGTATTACATTATTTTTGTTGTTTTTCAAGTCTATAAAAATCTAATGCTTTTACTCCAAAGACATTTCATATATAAAGTCAATGTATTTATAAAAACATTCAATTTTTTCGCTGAGCTTTCAATGCTTTTATAGCACTTAATATCAGTCAAAGCGAATCGATTAGTCGTCTCCCAACTCAGTCCTCATATATTTAAAGCCAATACATTTTGTGTAAAAACATCCTTCAATTTTCTGTGAGCAAATTTTATTCAAATTATCTAGCAAGTTTTAAGAATGTCTCTCAATATGACCAAGCTCAATGATAAATAGGTAGTCTCCGAAACCTTCTCTATTGATTTTTGAATCAATGGATGTCTTTTATGAGAAATCTGGAGTTTTATCAAAATTGCTTTTAAACATAAAATCGAAATATTTCAGGAAATGGCTGTGAAATTGAAATCTTCACAATAGGTTTGCTTATATTTTGATAAATTCGATTATCTAGTTGAACTAGCTAAAAACAGTAAGCTAACCTCAATTAATCGCAGAGTTTGGCAATCTTGATCATTTTGCTTAATTATTTAACATTCAAATTTGAAAACACTTAACAAGAATTTCGAAAAATTTGTCTTAAATTACATTGAATTCAAATTAACCATTAAATTTATAAATGATTTATAAAAACATGTTTTGATATCTTTTCAGTAGAAATGCATAAAAAATATTTCTTAGAAACTTTCTAAAAGATCTAAAATTTCCTTTTCAGGTATTTTCCGCTTTATTCTCAAATTTGCATAAAAATATTCATTCAATCAAATAAAGCGAAAGCATATAATTTACCAAAAAATCATTGAAATACGTGTTTATTCAATTTTGAAACTGATATTCTCAAAGGATAAACTAGGATAAACAATTTTTCCTTTTTTTGTTCGATTGAAAAAATGAAATATTCTTTAAAAAGAAAAAATTAGATATCTTTAGTCGGGTTGATATCAAAATGAACGCTCGATTTGTATGGAAAGTCGATCCCATTTCTTAGATTGGATTTAAAGTTTAGCCTATTTTTTACTTTTATATCCGTTGTGATTCAAAAAGATAGTGAACTGAGAAATAGGCTTTTGAAAAGTGAAAACCCATTAAAAGATGCTTTGAATCATTGGATTAGAATATATCGCTTATAATAGAGTTATATCTTTCAGTATTGTCTGTCTTTTTCTGTTCATCGGTTTCTTTTAAATCTTTTCCTCATTTCATCGCTAAACAAAAAAATAGGGCACAGAATGAACGAAAGAAAATTTTTGTTTGATGAAGGGGTCAATTGATTTGTTTCAATGATTTTTCAGATTTTGTGATTTCTTTCATTTCTGTATATATTTGGATTGAAATCATCGTTAAAAGGATACAAATTGTAAGAAAAATCAAAAGGCTTTCCATAGAAAATAGTTTCAATAAATTATTGAAAAGCCTAAGCATTAAAGCGATTGAATAGTAATGAAAATTACTTTCTATTTACTCGGAAAATAACTTATCAATAGTTGATTGAGTAATTAAGTCTCTCCATTTGTAGCCACTAGAAGAGTAAAGAGAGCTAGATACAATCTTTTGATATTCGTAAACATCCTCAAGCCATAAAACGTTTTATGTTTGTCATAGAATTGCATTAGAAAGTGATCCTCGATTTTGCAATTAGATCAATATTATTCTGTGCGACCAAAATTAAACCCCAAATCAAGTATTTTCGAGAGAAATGTCATTTTTTACTGAAAAATCAAAATAGAATTATTTTGCGATTTTTACTCTTTATTTCACAGATAAATACGGAAAGAATTTAATAAAAATTGTGATTACATTGACTTTGTTATCACATTTCAAATAAAAGAAAATATTTGTCAAAATAGTCACTGATTTGTCACAAAACCTAATGCTATGAAAATTCCAAAATATATTTCAAAAGTCTACAAAAGCTTTGAATAAAAAAAATGTCTCTTTTTCTCTGTTTATCTCTCAGGTCTACCGAAGAGATATTCTCGCTGTTCATCAGCATTGCCTTTGTTGTCGATGCAGGTCGTGATGCCGTTAAAAGTAAGTCAGTTGAGCGCATAAATGACACGTCTTATTCTCGCGACATTTGCTCTTCAGCGCTGCTCAGTAGTGCTCAACGGGAGGGATACCATAAAATATATAACAATTTTTAAAAATATAGACTTTGATATAATATGAAGCATAAAAGGACTAACTTTTCAAAACATTTGAAATTTGATAATCTAGCTAAGAATAAACAGGGGTTTTATGTTATAATACTCTAATATCAATCAAACCAAAACAAGTTAAAACATTGAGCAGTCACTCATTTATGTCACAAATTTCTAAAATATAACCAATTGTATAGCCTTAGGAAATGACGCTTAAGAGTAGTGCTCATCAAAAATTGTGTGGAAAATGGCCCTGAGCCAGCTAAAATTTGATCACCATTTCAGTCATGCGATATAATTAAAATAATTCTTTCAAACGATGAATCAAATTATATTCAAAAAAAACTTGTATAGAGCAAAGATGAACAAGGATGTTTAATTTCAATATGTAGTGAAATCAAGTGAGAATTGGATGACCAGATTCATTTTAAAATTGACGCCTACATTAAAAGGGAAAGTTTACGATTAATTTTGGCTAGATCACATTGAATTGAGAAATTTCCTATTGAATCATAAATGGAGTGACGTTTGCAATAGAAACCCCACCACATATCAAATGATGTGTCTGTTGCACATCCTTTAATCAAAAAATGCAAATCAAGGGATGTCTAGATTTTGAAATAAGTAACAAAAAAAACTTAAATTAATGTTGAATTTAAGGCTAAATAAGTTCATTCAATAAATTGACTCAAATTTTTATTTGGAGCGGAAAACTCTCTTCACTCGATTTAAAACAGTTTCCACTCATAAAAGAGATTTTTTTATTCTCCAAAATTAGGCTCAAAACTAATTAATTGAATGTTTGTATAAAATAAAAACATTTTATAAATGTATTATTTTTTAACTTTGACTACATATGAAAGAGATGCTCAGAGGAGTTCATCCTCTGAAGGGGTTTAACAACAAAAAGGATGTATATATACAGTTTTAAAATAGGTTCCTAATGATTCTGTCGATTATCATCTTTATATTTTGCTTGAAAATCAACTCTTGAATCTGCCCTTGCACCTCTCTCAATAAAATAAATTATATTAAATCCAGCGATAGTTTAAAAATTTTGATTCAGTTTGAAAATGTTTGTCTGAAAACACAAACAGACATCAAAAACATTTGTTTGAATGCGGGCTCAGAATATTGATTAGACAACAAAAATAATAATTACATCGATATTACTATAACTGAGTTATTCTTTTCTATATAACTGTTAATAATGAGAACGAATGCGATTCATGAAAGTATGAAATCTTATAAATTAGACAATTCCTACATTCAAGTCATGTACTCTTTTATGTTTTGCCTTATTTTCAGCCCAATTCTAGACAACAGTGTATTCATTTAAATAGTGTTCGTCTGAATAAAAATTTTAATTGAGATATAAAATCGTTAATACTAGTGAACAGTAAGCCTCAAATGATAATAGAAGCGAATGAGTCTTAACTCATATGTCTTCACTCTTCACTCAATTTATATCAACATTTAATCAATAAATTACCCAAATATTGTATTATAGGTTAAGGTTAGGGTTAGTTGAAATCAATGAAATCAGTTGAAAGTCTCAATGCAACCAAAACAAGCGGTTAATCAAAAATGTTCCAACATTTTAATCAATGAACTCTAGAAAGGAATTCAAATCTTTTTGCAGTTGTGAGCACAGAATATTCCGTTCAACCATTTTAATTATTAGCAATTTTCAACTTTTTTCCTCTACTATACCGTTTATTAAATCGGTAAAAATTAAGTCCATATACTAGTATATATCAAATAGAGATATATCTGAGAAACGTCTGATGTGTTCTTTCAATTTATGTTAATTATACCCTCGATCACATCACAAAAGATAGTCTTCTATTGTTTGAAGAATCTCAAAATCATTTGATTTTAGCTATATATCTACAGTCTATTTTTAAGGATCACTGAAACTTGCAACTTTTCAAACGCAAAGAAGAAATAGAATTGAATTTGTTTTGATTTTTATTACAAACATATTGATGTCAATAATTGGGTCAATTACTCATTTCAAAAGCCATAAACTGCTCGAAGTAGAAAATATCCGTTAATTTTTCAATAAATCGATTTTCAAACATTTGAACTGATTTTCGATAATAAAAGATTGACTCAAATCAAGACCTAATAGCCATCGTTAGGGCTTAACTGAAGATTATTTCGAAACCTTTGCTTAAAAAGTGCAGTCAGGGCTCAGGGCTCAGCTCATCATTAGTCTACTGCACTAATACTCTAAAACACTAACTAAAGCAAAAATAAATGCAGAAATAAATGAGTTTTAAATAAACGGAAAATTAAAACATAATTAACAGAAATACGAGATTCAAATCAAACGAATTAATTAATGAGAAAAAAGAAATCAAAAATTGAAATAAATTTGTAGCAAAACTGAGCCCTCAAACAAAGTACTGAAATGCGACCAATAAGTTATGAAACAAACCTAGCAACAATTAATCAAGCTGATTTTCTCATTTGGCGCACAATTGAAATTAATCGGCACTTCACAAATGTTGCCCTCTGTCTTGCTTATAATTGCAAGTTTGTTATTTCTCATTGCATTGTTTTTCTTTGTTTCTGTGCCTGGTCATAGATTTCCAAACTCATTATTATTCTCCGATCTGTCGGGGTTATTACAACGCCAATACCAGTGTTTTACAGGAGTCATACATATTGACCCAGAATAATATTTCATTGCTTACAAATGTCACAAACAGCACAGTAGAGAATGTGACAGTGTTTGATGACATTGTTTTACTACCGGAGCCAATCTGCCGAAGAGAAAGCAGTTTACTTTTCCTATTGCTCATGTTGGGCACCGTCTGGATGGCTGTCTCACTATTCAATTTCAATAAAACGTGAGTCAACTTTTCATTATTTCATTTCTCGATAGTTTTGATTTTCAATTTATCAGAAGAATATTCTTTGTATGTAATGAATACCAAATTCTGTGCAAATTATGTGTAGAATTCGTTTGCGACAAACATTTGAGTCTTTTTTCGAACCATTTATTCGCTAAACAATTGATTGTATTTTGCGATTCGTGTAAATCAATGTCAACATTGAATTCAATTCCTTTCCAATGCATTAATGTTAACAAACAATCGTTTCATTTGCTTTTGAATATATTATTCTTCTTTTTCAATGATTTTCACTCTCTTCTCATCTTTCTCTCAAAGTTTTCTCCGATCTTAAAATCCAATTGTTTTGATTGAGAATCAAATAGAAATTTAATCCGAAGTCAATTGAAAATATCTAATTAAATGAATTGACATCAGTTTTAATGTTATTATCGATCAGTTTTTCCGTGACTTTTGCCTTTTCAGCCTTTTTTTGACACCAATTGAAAAAAAACTGAATTGAGACAAAAAAACATCATAAGTATGTACCAGATGTAACCAAGTCATGAAGGTCAGCAACACTTTAATAACTAGTTAACAGAATAAATATATTAGTTCTCAATTCAATGAATTTTATAATTTATTGATATATTATTAAATTAGATATTATTTAAAATATTAAATAAGATATTATTTAAAATTTAGTGCTATTTCTATCAGTTAAATGGTCTCTGACTTTAGAGACTATATATTGACAGGGTCAGTTGACCTTGCAACCTTAATATAATGGATGGGAAAGAAACTCGATTCTTGTTTGTTACAAACGATTCTGGATTTGACTCACAATTTATTATTTTGTGAAAAAATAATCTGTGAGTTAAATGATGCGGAATATTGTATTCATATATGAATTGTTTGAACCCAAGTCACCCATTTTGATGACATTCATCATTCTGTTTTAGGCCATACTTACAAGCCAGCAAAAGAGAGCTCCTGGCCGACTACGCGCTACCCTGTGCTGTACTACTACTCAGTTTCATCGGATCCTTTGTCTTTAGTGATATTCCGGGTAAGCAATCTCTGGTGTAGAGCACATCTGAACCGTATATTTAGGTTTTATTGTAATCTCTGATGAATTATGAATTTTGATGCACTTAAGCCTTATTTCAAATAAAAATATAGATTTGAAGACAAAAACCGCAAATATAGCAAACTTAAGACACAAATAGGAAAATCGTGTCTTCTTCTTGATCTGTATGACTACCATCAGTGCATCTGTTAGCAAATCATTTGGTTTTAGCTGATTCGAGCAACTTTTCTCTTCGAAATTGCAATATTTGTTATGCAAATAATGCTTATATGAAATACTCGACGAAAATAACAATTTTTTAATATTTAATTTCATTTATTTGATTATTCAATACTCGACTCAAAAAATCGAATCAAATCTTATTTAGAAATTAATTGAAAGACACTTTTAAACTGATTTCTAATTTGATTGAATTTTTTGATAAATCAATAATTTTATGTGAATTTTATGTTCGCATTTCAGTCGAACACTTCCGATATAGCGATACATTTGAGTTCAGGAGAGCCAGACTGGAATACCTTCCCTGGACGGCAATCGTCGCGTGTATGGGTCTGGGCTTTTCGCTGTCGCTCTTATTTTTTATGGACCAAAACATTTCTGCGGCGATGGTCAACAACCCGTGCAACAAGTAATGACATTAAACTAATAGCACTGACACTTATGTCACAAATAGAGACAACAGACAGAGACATATAACAAGAGCCAACATAAAAAGATTGGACAACAAAACATTGCTCTCAATAGTAATGTCTATTCATTGACTTTCAGATTGAAGAAGGGCTGTGCCTATCACTTGGATCTGTTTGTTGTGGGCATTTTGAATGGCTTTCTATCTGTGTATGGCCTGCCGTGGATGCACGGCGTTCTACCCCACTCACCACTACATGTGCGCAGTCTGGCCGACGTCGAGGAACGGGTAGACCAAGGACATGTCTATGAAATGTATGACATTTCGATTGCTGGCGAATAAATCATTTTTACAATTCTTTCGATTTTTAGTCTCATTTTTCTTTTGCTCCTTTGAACTAATGTTTTGCTTTTCCTGTGCTCTCAAAGACTTGTATTCGAAACCATTATTATTGTTATGTCTTATGTTTGAAATCAATTCTTTGGTTTTCAATATATTAATCATTTGATGTCTTCTTTCCTCTCTTTTGTCAAATGGATAGTATCGTCAAAGTTAGAGAAACTCGTCTGACAGGCATTACGTCTCACATACTAATTGGACTGTCGGTCTTCCTGCTTCCCTACCCTTTGGCTTACATTCCGACCGCAGTCCTAAACGGCCTCTTTCTTTATATGGCAATAACTTCTTTAAATGGTAATCAAATGTTCGAAAGAATTACATTACTCTTTATGGAACAGGTGAGCGCTCAGGGAGACAATCATTATCTACAGATGGTCTCACATATAGTTATGATCTTTATTTGATAGGCTGCATACCCGCCTAATCATTACATCAGACGGTGTCCTCAACGCAAGATTCACATGTTTACACTCTGCCAAATGATTCAGTTAGGACTCATGTGTTTCTTCGGTTTCAGCCCCTGGCCATATGTCAAAATGGTCTTCCCTGTCATTATTCTACTTCTACTGCCATTTAGGTGAGTGCCATAACCTTTTCATAATTGGCAATAATTGACTGTCTGTCTGCACCCACTCTAGACATAAGATAGTTCCAGCCGTTATCGATAATAAATATCTGGAAGCACTCGATGGTGAGAATCAATGACTGATCCGATCCAATCATAACTGTTCTTGAAACATTTTTTGACTTACGGATGAACTGTTGATTTGTTGACTGAAACCCAAAACTTTTGTTTAGATTAACGAATGAATTGTAAATTTGCTGTTAATTCGCAAAATTCAAAACACAATTAGAAGAATACAAATTGAATTCAAGCGCCACAAGAATTGTCTCATCTTTTCATTTGTAATAATTGATTGCTTCAAAAGTGGAGGAAAGGGATTGCATTCACAAAATGGGAGAAAGTATCCGACAACAAAAAAGATAGTGAAGAAGAATAGTTTAAAGCAAACTATCAGCAAATTATTAAACAGATAGCGACCGAAAAAACTGATCAGTCGATTGATTGATAAGTTTTGCGAAACGAGTGACGAAATAATTGAATTTCAAATAACTGCCACTTTATTATCGCCTCAAACACTGCGAACAATGTATTCATTAACTCAACTAAAAAACAAAACATTTTTCTCTCTTCTCTTCTGATCGACTGCTGAACGAAGCAAACGATAGAAACGATAGAAAAATATTTTTTTTACTTCAAGTCTTAGAAAACAGAAAAAATACGAAGACTTCAGTCCTTTCTGTTTGTGTTTCATTTGAAAACATCGCTCATAATATACAAAGTTATAGATCGGGTCACACAATGGAAACATCAAATGGAGCTGACATTAGAAGAAAATAATTTGCAATTATCTGAAAGTCTCTCACTTTTCTCTCTCTTCCCTCTCAAGTGTTTTGAAAGCTATCGTCAAATGATTTCAATGAATTCCACTAAAAAAGTGATTTTCCAAACAATTATATAAAACAATTCACTGATTTTTGTGGCGCACCATAAAAACCAAAGTACATCAAAAATTAATAATTGGTTTCAAAATTCATTCAAATGGATAATTGATGTCTGCGTTGGGTTTTATGGCATCCCTTTGGTAACGAAGTAATGATTCTTTTCAAAATTTCCCGACAATATTAATGAAACTAATAATTCAATTACGGGTTTTCCGCTAAAAAATAATAAAACAAACGAAATGTCGAAGAAAAACAAGTCTTTGCAGTAAATTATTTGAATGAATTTCGACCAGCGATGAAAAATGAGATAGGTCACTTTTATAAAATATATATATATATATATATAAATATTTGTTGAATAATTATTGAAAGATTATGTTTCCTTGTCGTTGACTGAAGAAGAAAATACAGAATCCAATGAATTCAAGTGAAATATATGCACAAAAACTTTATTCTGAGTCAAATTTTTATTATATATTAGAAAAATACACAACAAATGCATTTGGAGATCGACTTGAAGTTCATTTTTTTGTTCTTGGAAAACAAAAAACAAACGAATCTCATAATATTCTCGTCCATTGTTTCATAAAATTATTTCAAAAGTTATAAGAATTTGGCAAAAATTTAATCGAAGAAATTTTATTAACTTATAGTGAGATTAATATTAAAATTACATTATTATTAGAAATTACATTATTATTAGAAATTTGTTTGAGTTTTAATTTAAAATATAACATAAAATATAAATACAATTGTATTATAAGACAAAAATTAATTATAAATACTATAAATAAGGTAAAAATATTGGAAACATTTAATTAATTAATCTCATCTATGAATGAATTTCATGACATTCTTTCTCGTCATTAGTAAAGCCTTTGCTCAACAATTTTTAGTTAAAAAGATTAGTAAAATCAATATTCAAAACAAGAAAAAAAAGTATTAAAATCTATTAATTAATCTTCAATTTTGTTGAATAAGTTTTCTCTGAATTGGTTTTCAATTAATCGAAAGTATTTTAGAATAAAACTTAAAGTTTCAAATGATTAGTGTTTTTGTGATGGAAATTGCAAGATAAGAATATTGATAAAAGTAAAAATTGTTAATAATTACAAAAGCTTTACAACAAGTTATGTAACGAAGTCACGAAGTTATATTATCAAGGTGTTTTGAAAGCTCATTAGAAGACTTTCGCGTTTGGAATGTGATAATTGTTTTAATCGTATTTATAGCTCAATATTTTTTTGGCGCAATATATCAGAAGGAGATGTCTGACACATATGTCTGAACTGTCTGAGGACAGGTCTTCGGTGACAAACAATGGTCTTCGGCGATGCTCTGAA
>JAQFXL010001701.1:0-10855 GCA_034693445.1 Edwardzetes edwardsi
TGCAAAAAGAAGTCATTAAACATAGCTTTCAATCTTTAAAACAGTCAAAAATCACTTAATTTATGTCAAACTAATAAATGAATATAAACTTTGCTATTTGTCAATCAAACCATTTCAGTCAACTAACCGATTCTGTCAACCTTTCTGGAGTTCCCGTCTTGGTTGATTCAAATGGTTATTAACTGTATTCAAATATTCGATGAAATAAGCGATTCATTCATTTATTCACTTCAACAGAGAAATTGTTTCAAATTATCCAGATATTTTGAAACGTTGAGTCGATTGTCAGATCTGATTATCTTATAGAAATTGCTCTTGCACACTTATATTTCCAGAACTAAGAATAATCTTAATTACAAATTGATTTTGTAATCTTAGAGTTGATGAAACATTTTGTGATTTTCCTTTGGGATAGAGAAATGAGGTTAGATTGAAATGAGGGATAGACAAGGGACTATTTCCGATATTTCTCTCGCCTCTAGAGATATTGCTCTGAAGTTTAAGTGTCTGAGTAAATTGCCTTCCCCCCCCCTTCCCTTCACTATTGAGAAGATGTAGTTTTGTAGAGAAGATGTAGTTTTGTAGAGAAGATGTAGTTTTGTAGAGAAGATGTTTAGATTTAAATCACATTTTAAACACATTAATTTAATAAAATTTCTCCTAGCAATCAAAATATTGAGTGTGCTTGTCTAGTTTTCAATTAGTTTCGACCGAAAATTCCTAGTTCAATACTTTATCTTATATAATTTGGCATATCTTGATTAATAGCGCGATCTCTTATCTTATTTAAAACACTAAAAAGTGGTTAATATAATTAGGTTAACCCCTTGGTTTGTTAAGTTCCTTGAGCTCATCTTATCATTAGAACAATTACGGAACGGCCGATCAAAGTGACAACTTTTCTACTATGAGCTTAATTTAGGGTTAATCGACAATAAGTGCGGTTCGACTAAATCATAAGATTTCAGTATGAAATGGGATTATCATCACAAAGAAACTAGTACACTGTAAGCACTTTAATTCTACACCAGGGTCGCAGCAAGATTCTTCAGAAAGATCAGCGAGGGGGTACAGCCTTTTAGCCCCCCTGATACGTAAAATTTGGTATCCATCCCCCACCCACCCTGAGGTGTGAAAATGCTGAGTGCGAACACCATTTTTCAATTATTTTAAACAGAATTGAATTGAACTTGGAGCAATTTAAGCCAAATATAGCCCAAATAAACGGATTTAGGCTCAAAAATGGCCACTTTTTCCCCAAAATTTTCGCCCTCCTGAGATTTCGGTTCAAAATCCACCATTTTACCGCAGGCTGAACCCTCCCTCCCCCTGAACTTTCATCGAGACAATGTGGAGTTCGAGTACATGTAATAAACCAAAAACTATAGAATTGATAAGAATGGCGCTATTTATGCGCTAAACTCCAACTTTGAGAAACAGTTTCTATCATTTCTAATACTAAGTACAGTTTGGCCTCCTTTTACTGTCCATCAAATATCTTCAATTTAAAGCACCCAATAGCAAGCTGTTTTCAATTCAACTAGCTGAGTCATTCGAATTTCATATTGTCTTTTTAAGAATGGTCGTAACTTGGGCAGAAGATTTATGTGCATGGTTAGTGATAATTTAAAAGACGGAATTTTCAAAAATGATACACAAATTACGTGAAACTACTGACAATAGAACGCATGAATTGATTTGTCAATCGTTGGCATTGGTTTGAAACTATGCGGACATAACTTATGGCTAAATGAGTGAAGGATTTATTGGGAAATAAATCATATGTTTTGTCATTGAATCTAACATTACGTGTATTTGAGTTCTGTTTTGAAACATTCGTTAATTTGATTGCAATTAATATCACAAAAATGTCATTTATTTAACTAAAAGTATTTCAATTGTATTATGGTTTCACTCAAATGAGTTAAATCATCACTAAAATGACAAATCTATTAAAAAATTATACAATTTTTGAATTTAGGTTTAAAAACAAAATTAATTTCAAATATTTATTTAAACATTTATCTAATGATAACTAATTGACATTAAAAACAGTATTTTATTAATTACTTTAATATTTATAATGAATTCATATCTCATACAACAAAATCGTTTGAAAGAAGGCTATTATCGGTAAATATTTATTCAAATTTACGTTATTTTCATTAAATTTAAACAATTTTGACCTCAGAATTGACAATCGACTCAAATATCTGTATCTTATGGTGTGTTTCCGGCCCTACCATCGATTCATTTCCGCCAAAATGCGATTCTTTTTGTTTCTTCTGATTTTGTTATTTATTACAATATTTTCTGTGAAGACATTGAATACACCGAAGAATACAAATATAATGATTGCAAACAGTTTTGACGACAATTTGGTTGCTTTAAGAGATGAATTGCAATACGCAGTGATGATCGACGCCGGCAGTAGTGGCAGTCGTGTCCACATCTATGTATGGCCGCCACACACCGGAGACACCCGACAACTACTTCAGATCCGAATGCTTCACAACGCTTTAGGCAAAGATGTCTTTCTTCACATTACTCCCGGTCTGTCTTCGTGTGCGTCCGACCCCTCAACTGCTTCTGAATATATAAAACCACTTTTGACTTTCGCGGCCAATAATATACCGAAAGAGAAGCACAAAGAGACGCCGCTTTTCATTCTGTCCACCGCAGGAATGCGTCTTTTGCCAACTCAGACACAAAACGCTATTTTAGATGACTTGCGAACAGATGTTCCGAAAAACTTCAGTTTTCTGTTCCCTTCAAATCACGCGGAAGTCATATCTGGCAAAGAAGAGGGCATTTATTCGTGGATTGCTGTCAACTATCTTATGGGACGATTTGACCACTCAATAGAGACGGGGCCGACCACTACTATCGAATTCAATGATAAGCGGATCAGAAGAGCTCAGAGCATAAGTATGTTAGAGATGGGCGGCGCCAGCGTTCAGATCGCTTTTGAGATTACCTCAAACGGACACTTCGAAAGACTTCAAAGCCATCACTCGAAGGAAGAGCTCAATGGACTGATATCTGAGTTCAATTTGGGCTGTTCTCAACACGACTCTGACCATAACTATCGATTATATGTGACCACATATTTGGGTTTAGGAGCAAACGTCGCCCATTCCTCGTATGTCAACGCTTTGATCTCTTCAACTATCGATTCAAATATTCATAACACAAGTCTTGCGTCAAAAGAGATACAAATATTCGATCCCTGCCTTTGTATCGACAGCTCAGAGACAGTCAATATAAGTCGGCGAACGAAGAATAACAACGGGTCGACTACTTTCGTGTATTTGCTTAAAGGGACGGGTGATTTCGACTCGTGTCGACTCAAATTGGCAAATATTTTGGATCCAAACTCAGAATCTCGCCGTCACTGCTCTTCTGACTCCCACTCGAGTTGTCCGCTGACACAACTCAGTCAAACAGAGGCCCCATTCGATAGCTCTGAGTTTTATGGCTTTTCTGAGTTTTGGTATACAATGGAAGACATGTTAAGACAGGGCGGACCCTATCGTTATAACAAATTCCGAGACGCGTCCTCTCATTACTGTTCGACAAGTTTTTCCGTAACGGAGGACAGATTCAAACGCAAACTCTACCCGAATGCAGATCAGAACCGACTGAAGTACCAGTGCTTCAAATCTGCGTGGGTTACCAGTCTATTGCACGATGGCTTCCGAATGCCTAAGAGTTACACTAAATACAGGTCTGCGTCCACTGTTAACAGCGAACCGGTGCAGTGGACTTTAGGCGCTCTCCTCTATAGGACCCGGTTTTTCCCGTTGAGAGCTATAGAACAGCAGTACTCCGGCGCTCAGTATTCGATCGTTAATTCAACGACGACTTCATATTATATCAATTATTCGTTATTCATATTATGTATGTTTGCAGTCGTCGTCTGTATTGTAATATATTTACGACATTTGCATCAAATGGTCAACAATTCTAATAATTATATCAATAAAATGCATTCAATTGATGGCAATAATGAAAGCGATTTATTGATCAAAATATCGCACAAAAGCGAGCCTTTACTCGAATCGATTGCTATCATCAGATGACAACACTTCTCATTATTTTCTGTACAATTAATTAATTATTTCCTATAATTTAGTTAAAACTAACTGTTATTTAGACTGAAAAATAAAATTTATTTATTTATTAAAGTTCGCCAAAAGTTTCTCATTTGTTGTCTTTTCCATTATTTTCATTCTCTGACTTTCTATTCGACTGTCTGTCGGACTCTTCTTTGATGACCCGTTTCTTCTCTTCTTCGAGTTTTTCTTCTTGAATCAGAAGATTGAGAATGTCTTTGACCTGAGATGAGGAGACGTTGACATTCTCCCGACCCAACAGCTCCAACACCTAATCAAAGAACAAAACAAATGGTTATTTGAAGAGTGATGGGAAGGGTATGTTTGCATACTTTGACGGCGTGTTCCACTTCGATGCTGCCGTCGTGGTCTACATCCATGTTGTCGAGCACTTCCATAATACGCTGCTGTTTGGTCTCATCGCCCACTTTCTGCAGTCGATTGATTGCACCCAAGAGTTCATTAATGCTGATCACATCATCCCTTTCCCTTTCGATAGCCTTTCCTTCTTTGGAAAGAATATCAATTTTTTTCTCCAGACGTTGTCTTTTAGACTCCAATCCAGTCATCAATTTATCCATTTTGTTGACCATTTTATTGACTTTATTTCTGAGTCTTTGCGCGCCTTTGCTTTCCTTCAGTTCTTTTCCACCCTTTGATATCTCTTCAAACTCTTGAATGTCTTCCTTATAGTCTTTCATCTCATCCTTCAAGTCCTGCAACTCTTCCTTTTCGATCAAAAGCTGATGTTTTTCTTTCGCGACATTTTCGAGCGCTTTCTCTATCGAATCGATGTCTTCTTTAGACAGCTCTTGATTTTGCAGTTTTTGTTTGAGTTGTGTCTCCAAATCGATTGCTTTGTCAATAAGTATCTCCTGTTCCCTAAGTTTCTGTTGAGCGACGAGCTCTTCCTCTTCCTTCTCAAGTTTGATGGCTTCCTCTTCCTGTTTGATTAACTCAATCTTCGTCTTATTGTCGATCTTTCCTTCTGTTTCACCGATTTTATACTTGGCTTCAGTACCGGCAGAGTCCGGAAGTGATTGAATGGTAGCCTTCAGCTGATCGGCGGCCGCAACGTTTTCGGGCAGATATAGAACTCTGGACAGCAATAAGAGTGAGGGCGGGATCTTATCATCCAAACTGACTTCCAACCATTGAGATAGTTGTGACCGAAGTCGAGTCTCGGGTACGCCCAGTGCTCGCATACCTCTGGCACGACAGGCTTGGATCAACTCAGGCACAGTGAGAGAGTCGACGCCTTCCTTATGAATCATTTGGTCGTCTGCGTGAAGACTTCGTAATCTCATTCTTAACTGAAATCTGAGGAAATTGTTTGTTCCGATCGGTTGTAATTCGAGGAGACGACAGAGCGCTGACAGTTGTGGTCGCGATAAAGAATCCAATGTTATCTCGTCTTCGAATAATTTGGAGAATTTCATGATATCCTCATTACTCGCCTGTTCTCCAGAAGTTCGGATCTATTGAGAGTCGCAAACAATAATCGTCACAAACGAACGACTCATTAAATGCTCACTTTATTGAAGAAGTCTGCGAACTCCTTGGCCTTATTCGAATGCGTCTCTCCCTTTGCCTGGAGTGACATTTCGTCCAAAGTGTTTTGCAAGAACTTAGCAAGCTCCAATTTCAACTTCAATTCTTTCTTCATTTTTGTCTCCTATTTTGAAATCCATTAAATATTTATTTATTGAAGACTTAATCGAATGCATACCTGCGCTGAAGAGGTCTGGAAAGTGGACGGAAGCATACCCGGGAACAGTTTGAGGAATACGGGTAACAATAGTTCCATAAACGGGACGATAATAAAGACAGAGAACGGCACTAAACGGAAGATATCTGAAGTGGTTCTGACCAGTTGTCTGTGTTCCCGACGCGTCAGTTCCTCGCCGTTCAGTACTTTCCACACGAGTCGAGAACTGATGCCGACGTCAATGAATAGAAGTCTGAATCCGTGGTAATAGTGAACCAATTCATCCGAAATCCGTTTAATTAAACTACGTTTGGGAGCCGTTGTCGGCGCCGGTGTTTCACTCTTTTCTTTACTGAGGGCTTGACTTTTGTCCAATTCTTTCTGCTTTTCTCGAAGAGCTTTAACTGTTTGCTCCACTTTTGAAGAGTCCTTCTCATAGAGGAGACCACTTGAGTGGAAGTATCGGCCATCGATTGCACCGAAAAAGGACTCACTTTTAAACTTAAATAACAACTCATTTCTTATAAATACATTTCGATTAAAACTATTCACGTTTTTAGTCCGCAAACCATTCAACGAATAATTATCTCTTTTGTGGTAATTATTTGAACAAACTTTACATAAATTACTATCAAATTGTCTATAAATCAAATGATTTGTCGAAAAATACTTGAAAATAATCTGTCGATTAGTGGGAAATATAAACATTAATTTATTCGACTTTTTTGATAATATCCTCAAAAAGTGGTACATTTTTCGGTCAAATTTCGGTTAATTTTAGTCAAAGTTATCACAAATGAAATCAATTAAAACTCAATTCTTAATAATCGATGAGATTTTGTCACTAAATATAAATGGATTGAAATTACTTCCGATTTAGAGCTTAACTCAAATTAATTAACCGATTGTTTGACAGAAACTAATAATTAGTTTCCAATAAGTGAGACATCGATTGACTGTTCGCTAAAATAACGCAATCATTGAATCATTCGATTCATGATTTCATTCAATTCTGAGCACAACTTTCGCCTTCCTTTTAGTCAAACATATTGTGACCAACGCTTAAAAACAACTCTTTTGACTCCGCCTTCAATCAAAATTAAAATACTTTCGCTTTAGAATTAGCGCTCAGTTTGATAGCAATTAGATTTTCACCTTTTTTAAAATCATCTCCAGCCTAAATCAACATGTTAAACACCCGGGTGTTTTCAAATGACGGGTTTTTAGTACTTTGAGAAGAAATTCCGATTAAAATGTCAGCACAACACAAGACACGTGACATTCACGAATCCATGCACAAACCAAATTTGTGTTTTAAAAGAACCTTGAAAATGATGACCACATTTTTTTTATCAAAATTGCAATTTTCGCTGCAGAGGAATCACAATTACCTTTTCGAGCGAAATGTGAAGTGCAATGTCTCAATAAGCAAGCACATTTACCATCTAATTGTATTACTAATTCACTGAAACATTAGTAAACGAATTACTTTTATTGAAATTTATTTAAAGTCTTGACTGACTTTCTCAACAATTTTCACTCAGAATCTGATATAAAAATTTCAATTAAATAACATTTGGAACGAAAGACATTCGATAAACACTATTCGCCGCCAAATAAATACCGAACCGCCGGACAAACATTAAACCCTCAAAGTTGACAATATTTTAATACCAATAAAGTGATCAATAAATTAATTAACTCTTAATTCTGATCTAAAAACACAATGAATTTAATGTTATTTCAAACGTATATTAATTTGAAATACGTTTCAATCAATTTTAGAGACTTTCTTTGGATGACTATTATTATGAGCAAAATAATAACTTGGTAAAATTATAATCACATGATATAACCTTTGAAAAATGAAATCATAAAGATTGAGATTTCTTCAAACAAATGCTAATTAGGATAAAGGGATCGCCAATAAGAGATATGAAAAGTGACCTCAATTTTAGAATTCAAAGATTTCCGTTTTGAAAGGAAATAATTTGTGAATAACTTATGAAAAATTGAATTCATTGATGAGTTAATACCTTCGGGTATATTATACTCAAACGATTGCCTGTTTTGAAGCGGAAATGCGGTACTATTCGGTCGAAGAGTGTTATACTTAAACGCAAACCAATTGTTATTTGAATTACACCTAAAGTTATTTGAAATGTCTATTAAGTGGTTAATAGAGTTCTTTTAGGATTTTCCGATTGATTAGAGATCACAGTTTGGTTGACAGTCGGCACTAATGGAGTCAAATCACTCGTATTATCCCATTTGGCTTCGGATGAATTGAAATGTGAGGCAAAGTTAGGCAAATGGGTTGCGCTGGCAATTGACGGCGAATTCAGATGGAGCTGTTCTCTGGATGTAATCAAGTATTTCATCAGCTCATAGACAGACCACGAGATTGCTGTCGCGGGCATTGAATGAAGGACTCTGGCCTGAAGTCCTTGAAAATAACCTTTTGGTCCACAGCACTGGTAGATAGTTGTGGCCGCACTCCAGAGCCCAGAAACACTCCTTTGTTTTGATTTGTGAAGTGTTTGCTTCTCCTGAGTGTTGAGAAGTGTTTTACAAACATCTAAAGGAGTAGTGGCCGCGGCTGCGAAGCCGCCAGCGATGGCACCCGATATCATGTGAGCCTTTGGATTGTAAGTCCTCTCATTATTAGTCAAGTCCTGCATATATTCATAAGTAATGAAATGCAAACTCTGTGTCGGAATATTCATCGAAAGGGATGTGAAATAACTTCTATAAAAAGCACGAAATCCTTCTCTTCTCCAGACATCAGCTAAACAGTTGAGCGCCGACTTATACGGACTGTTATATACTTGCATTCTCTGCTTAACCACTTCCGCCGGATTCATGATTCCGTCGTGTAAAACAGTGGCCAAACATCCGGCACCGCCTAACAGACAAATAGTTTATTTAATATATACGCAAATATGTGATTGAAAAGAGGCAAACCCTGAGCCAAAGGATGGTGGGCTCCAGTCTCTGTGCCACTCAACGATCTCTTCATTTTTTCATAACACGAGAAGTAGAGGGCGTGGGCGGGTCCCGCACCTGCTATCACTGCAGACACGCCTTTGATCGGTCGAAAGAGGCCTTCGTTTGTCATCATCTTATAGAGCGCGTCCGGTACTGAACGGTAAGTGGCCAACGGGTTCGGGTTAAGACTTTGCATTCGTGTCTGAATAAAGAGATTAATTTGAATTAATTTTGTAATCAAACCATTCATTTGTCAGAAAAAACATTAAAAGTGACTAAAATTGGGGTTTTTGTTGAAAAGGGATTCAATTCTTCACAAAATGATAACAAATGTGTCGGAAATTAAAGCGAATGAGTCGAGTCTAGCATATTGTGTACAATATAAGGTCAAAAGTTTTGCTCGAACATAGTCTGAAGGTAAAGGTCTTAATCCCTTCTCATTGGTTTTCATCATCAGATGTGACCACTTTCTGGGAACTTAAAGAGAATCAAATAAAGTGTCTTTACTTTGACGGAATCCAAGGGATACATAACCACGTGTTCCATAACACCAGCGATAGCACCGGCGACCATATGGGTCCGGACATCGTGGGTCGGAAGTGATTCGTAATCGTCCTTTTGATTTTCAGACGACTCTTTTGGGTCCATCACTTGATTGGATACTTGAGATAAATCACTGGTTTTGAGGTTTGGATAGACTTTTCATAGTTTAGACTATTCTTATCAATTGCTTTGAGATAATTAAGACTCCGATAAATAATTGAATTGAAAACATTTCGATCAAGGATTAAATGAATACAAAATTGCAAATATTATATTCACTCGAATTTATTAATGAAGTGAATGTTATGAAACACATGTCAGGCCTCGACTCAACTCATGCGCAAAACCTATCCTCTCTTTTATTGGACTCAAACTGATATCAATTATATTTATTTAATTATCAAAACTTCAATAAACCAGTTATTAATGATTTTTCACATATTTAAAGACAATTTTCCTGATTTCGCTGTAAATCCGCTCAAATTTATCACTATTTTGCTAAAACATTGTTCATTTATCTTTTCAAAAACTATCCAGAGTCTGGATTCCAGACTATTTAACTATCAATTCATATTTTCTGTTAATTTGACAGAAAGGTTAACAAAAACTCACGGTATTATATTAATCAAGTTATTGTTAATGAGAATCAATCCAGATGAAGTTGACCCAGAAAAATTATTTTATTTGTGTAATCACCGATAGAAAATATCTTTGCAAAGTATAATTTTGAAATTCAACATGTTGGCTTTGAGCCAAAATGATCATGCTGAATCATTACTCATCAACCATTGGTTTATAAACTGAAAATAAATTTTAATTTAAATTTCCTTAAAACAGTTTTTTTAATAAATATTCATTATTTGAATTTTAATAAAGCAATCGATTTATAATTATTCCGATTTTTATCACAAAATCCTTGAAATCTATTTGTTTTTAATTTTTTTTTTTCTTAGAGACTATCGATTATATTTATACAGTTTAGTAGATTAATAGTCGATTTTCCAAGATTGTGTCAAAATCAAATAATAAATTTAAATTATAGAACGAATTACTTGAGTAAAGGTTTCCCTTATATCATGAGTAAAAAGTACCATTTTGAAGTTTTCTGTTTCTATACATTTTCAGCTTCGTTATTGACTTAATTCATGTAAATGTAGGCTAACATCATATTTATATCGAGATAAATATTTTTTCAGCAATGGCTTTGAATAATAAATATTATCCATTTTAAGGCTAAAATTGTAACATTTTTTAGGCCCATAATTTTTTTTATGTCTGGGTTATAATTTTTTGTTGCTGTAGAATAGCTGTTTTGGCGATCCAGGTGATTCATCCTGATAGCTACTTAATAGCCCTTGCACATCAGCGAATAAAATCACATTTAAAAATAGCTTGTGAAAGATATTCAATTTTATTCTGAAATTATATGATCAAGTTAATTTTAGTCTTGACTCTATGCAATAAACTGAGTGAACACTGTTTTGTAAGAATTCTAATCAAT